>JAULBS010111404.1:0-15061 GCA_032355785.1 Symmetromphalus regularis | reverse complement strand
GGAACTTTTGAGGGCACTGTATTGTACAATTGTGTGAATAGGTGTGCAAAACAAACCTGGCCTTGTGCTTTCCAACTACTGAAGGAGTGAAGACCAAACTGTATGATCCCTTCTCACCACAAGGAACTGTGATGGAGTCAGGTCCAGACAGGTCACGACCGGTCACAGTTGCTTCCAGCACTATTTCCTCGACCGTTGGGTTTCTCACTATAACATCAAGAATAGCTTTCTCCTGCAATTACAAAACAAAGTAATAACTGAAGAGTGTTTTCACAACACAGAGATACAAATAATGTTATTGGTTTTGTCACCTGTGGTCTTATGCATGTGCAGAAAGTGTTTTTGTGGTTTTCTAAACATTTTAAAAATAAAATTAATATCATGTTTTTTTTTAAAATATATAATCCTCCATGACCTATGGAAAATTAATTTGTTTTATTTAATGACGTCTCTAAAGCACATTAATTTTTATCTTATCAACGGCTATTGGATGTCAATCATATGACACATTTGTTAAGAGGAAACCCGCTGATGCCACATAATCTACTCTTTTCAATAAGCAGCAAGGGGTCTTTTATATGCAGTGTCCCACAGACAGGAGAGCACATACCACAGCCTTTGATGAACCAATTGTGGACCACTGGTTGGAATGGAAAATACCCCAGACTGCACATGGGTCCACTGATAAGGATCGATCCAACGACACCATGATCTATGGAAACCACAATATTGGTAGGGAATAGTCAGTTATTTTTCGTATAGTATTTGAGTACCTGACAGTGACAAGCTACTTCTAAAGATCGCTCTGGTGGTGGCGGGGACACATTCAGTTCCAGGGAATACCATATTCTGTAGCCATCATATTCTCTCCGCTCGTCGTTATCTGAACCAACCTCATCGCCATCACTGTCAACCTCTCTGTGATGAAAACAGACAGGTTATATATTTCATTCATGTATATTTAAGCAAACATAAGAAATTCGTCATAAGCCACTGACTGGCTTTTGTCTAAAAATAATAAGAAAAGTATCTAAAGCATTTATGTTGGATGGATGGATAGGTTGATGTGTAAATAGGATAGATGGAAGGACAATAGGACTGATGGATCGATGGATGGACGGGCGGATGGATAGAAGCATGGATGGATAGATGGATGGATGTACAGACAGCTGGATGGACACATGGACACTCACACGACAGGGTTTCTTCCCACTACGAGTGTGAGAATTCCCTTGTAGACACCACGTTTATTGGGTGTGATTGTCATCTCATAAGATTCCGTGTGGCCCCCAAGTACTGATACTGTCTTGTCTCCAGTCACAAATGGAAGATCTGACTTGACGTGGTATACGAGCTTCTTTGTTGTTACATTTGGAACCATCACTGAGTATTTCACACTGAAGAAGAAAAACAAAAGATTTACATTCACCACCACCAGAAAGGAAAAAAAAAACCCAGCTGTTAAAGTTGTGAAGCAACTCTACACTTAATCAGCTTACAGAGGGACACTAAAATCTATAGGTGGGAAACAGAACCTGAAACATTAAGTGTCTTCAGTAGTAGTAATCAATACAGAATCCATTAAGGAAAAAATCTGTGGTGTCACAGGCAAATCAAGATGTTTTTAAATGACTAACTATTTGAAATATCATATAAACAGGGATTGAATTGGGCCGAAATTAATGCCTAAATTGATTTTAAAAAATATCTACCAGGCCAAATCAAAACCTTCCAGACCAAACATTTGTTGATTTAATCAATGGCAAATGAAAAATAAAACCAACAATACCAGTATCAAGATATCAAAACAATGTAATTATATTTTACTTTAAAATGTGCATTAAGTAGCCAAATATTATTTAAATATTTTGTTTTTGGCTATCCATTGGTCTGACAAATGAAAATAATAGCCCATGATAACCTCTAATGTTGAAAGTTAGTAAGCACTGCAATATTTCAACTCATTTAAAACTTACCTCTGCCTGGCTTGGCAGTCCAGTTTAATGTTTTCTATTGCCAGTGGCTTGTTAGCCTTTCCGCTGAGATAAAATGTGTGGTCTGTACCATCATCAGCATTTGACAGAGTCAGCTTACCCTACAATGACAGCAAATGTGTTTATTTTGCCAGATCTTTCATCACATTTGTTTTACAAAGTCACATGTATAACATAATACCTACTACAAACAGAACATAACACTTCCATTACCTACAGTTTGTCTAAGAAATATGGTGATAATAAAACATGATAAATAAAAGAAAATATGACTACAAATTCTTCAAGTCTAAAGGACAAAACTTCTTTAAAATTCAATACTGTATCTCTGCACACGACAGTCAAAGGAAAATTAAATAACTGTCGGGGTTCCTGCTGACTTCCAAGAATCAAATTTGAAAACCATTCCAAGACTTTTCAAAAAAATTTATTACATTTTTGCACACAAATCTGTAAAAATGTACAATGTATCACATTGCCATGACCTAAAATTGAAATCTGAAAACCCCCAGAATAATAATCCTCCCTAAAGAATATCTCAAGCATGGCCTGTTTTTACCAGTCAAAATAAGGTTTTGCATGAAGCATCAATATAAGAAATGAGTTAAGTGTATTGAACAAGTTTTATTACTAATTCTATCTTCATTAAATCTATTGATAATAAAGTGATACAAATTTACAAGATTGACTGGATAAAATACCTGTATTTTCTTTTCATAGAGTGGCCTGAAGCCCAGAGGATATTTGGCTGTTTGGTAAGCTTTGACGAACAGTGTTGATGGTCCAAAGAATCCTTCACCTGCTAGTGTGGCTTGCAGTTGCCAGTCATGGTTTGTCATGTTGATCTGAAAAGTTTATAAATGGTATTTAAGATAGTAATATAAAACAGATGCATCTAACTAAAGAGTATTTTCACAAAACCAGTTAAGTCCATATAATGTCATTTTCAGAAAATACAATGTTTTACAATTCCTAGTGCATGCAAAAGACCCCAGAAGACAAAATAAAGGTTTTTATAAATAGAGGATATCAAATTATTACACTAGGGACATAAATCTGATAATAAATTGAAATGAGTTTGATATTCTATTTATTACCCAAGACAATTTTAATCATTCTACTCTTTAAACTTTCTAATTGCACAACAGTTTAGAGAAATGCTATCCTATAATGTTATGGATGATGTTACGCTGTACTTTTCCATGTTTTAGTGACATCATTTACACTTTGACAAATTATAATGAAGTCATATTTAGACAAGCTTATCGGTCATAATGGCCAGATCGACCTAATGAAATGTGTGGTTAAAACAATGCATATTTCTGAAGCCAGTATATTCTTTTTTCCATCTGAATAGGAATTACTGTTAAAATAACAGATTTGATTTTTTATGACACTGGTTGTTAAGATGTCATTTAGTTGAGAAAGCCGCAAATCTCGGCTAGATTAACTGCAACTGTAAGAGTATGCCACTCACGATGGGAATAAGTTGAGTAACGGATTGGTGGACAGGGGCAGAAAACTCCATCTCTGCAGTGTTGCCTTGTGGGTTGACGGTACACTCGATGCGGTACACACGCACGTCTCCTGGTGATTTAAGTACTATCTCACATGGGTAATGACCAGGATCGGTAGCCTTGAATGTCACTGGAAGTTCTACAATTCCATCTTCAAGATTTTCACCTGAAACCAGAAAAGTAGATTTGAATTCATAAATCAAATAAATGTTCATTTAAACAATTATTTAGTTCACGTCTCACATGCCAAGTCTAATTTTGCCAAACCCATTTTTCATTCACACATTAAATTACTGACATTATAATGGGTTATGCAAAAAAAAACACGTGATCTGAAATGAATTTGCAAAAAACATTAATATGTTATACAAATTTGAAATTCTCAAAAGTCTGCATCATAATTTTGTATTCAGTGGCAATCACTTGTAATTAATTATTTTTAATTACAGATCTTGACAAGCTACCACTTATAACATCATTACACGTATCCTAAGATTAAACTTCGAAGATGTATAAAAATAAGACTGAATTTATACCCAGAGGAAGAATTATTGATCATTCTACAATTATACATTTTTAAGCACATTAAAAAATGTCAGCTCTTTTTAAGTTAATTGAAATTTAAATTTTAAAAACATGCTAAGTCATAAATATCATATACATTGAGAAACAAAAGGTCATAAGTCAAATTTTATAAATTCCAAATTTTTTTATTACTGAATACTAAATACTAAAAAATCTTAATTCTTTTATAATTGTGCTATATAAATTACATTACAAATTAAGATTTTTCATTAACAGTTAAACTTTCAATTGTGATTTTCACAGAACTTTAGAGGTGTCACTTACGACATTGTGGTTTTAAAGGAATGATATATTAAATATTCTACCTAAAATATACTGTTATAATTACCTTTAGGCTTCTTAACTTCAGGAGGGACACTGTGAGCTCGTGCCTCCAGGGGACTTGGTAGATTCAATTTGTGTGGCATTTTGAAGTATTCCGAGTTGTTCTCTACAGAATAAGTCGTTTCACCATGTGGCTTGTTCTAAGGAAAGAAAGGTTTTTCTAGTGTTTGGATTCACAATAACACATTACTATCACTTTGGGTAAAAGGTACAGATTATTTAATAGAATGCTAGGGCTTGTTTCATAATGACAATCACTTTGGGTAAATGTACAGATTATTGTTTCATAATTACAATCACTTTGGGTAAAAGGTACAGATTATTGTTTCATAATTACAATCACATTGGGTAAAAGGTACAGATTATTTCATAGAATGCTAGGGCTTGTTTCATAATGACAATCACTTTGGGTAAAAGGTACAGATTATTTAATAGAATGCTTTTATGTATCCTTTCCCACAGACAGAACCGCACATACCAAAGCCTGTAATAAATCAGTTGTGGATAACTGGTTGGCCATAAGAATAGAACTGGTACAAATGCCCACCTTAGCTTGTCTCATGAGTGAGTCTGGATTTGCCGACAACATCTTCATTGTTTTAGCAGCGACGCTGCAGCTCATTAGAGTTCCCGTTACGTGACGCCGCTGCAGCTCAATATCAGACATGTGCTGAAAACAAAGTGTCATTCTGGTTAGCTAATATAAGAACTGGATTAAAACAATTAATTAAATAGTTTCTTAGATATTATAGTGCACAATGAAGACCTGTTTCTACACAGTGGTTTGCACATATTTCCCGATAGGCTAAGAGAGTTAATAAAAAATCCACACTATTTTATGTTCACTTTTCATGAAATAAAGACTAATTTTGCCTTATTTTCCTTGCTAGAAATCTCAAGTATGGACCTGAAAGTGTAAGTAACCTTAAATTTCAATTCAAGGGATATCAGATACAAATATGATTATCTTGAACAAAATACAAACAACTGTACTAGTATTAAAACCATCTTTACAATTTTAATCTGTTATTGCTAATCCAAGTAGAATTGACAAATTATTTTCTTAATTGCCGAGGTTGCTTAACCATGTTTCTTATCGGTATGAGAAGGTTTCTTGACAAATTATTTGTCAAGCAGCTAGAATTAGAGCTTCTTGCTTGGATTAGGTCTCCATTCTTGACCATGTTTGTAATAACAGGCATCAGAAATTCAAAGTATAGATTACCTGTTGGGCTGCTACTATCAGAGCTCTTTCCTTGACCATGTTTGTGATTGGTATGAGAAGTTTTTCCTTCAGTATCTGACCAGCTTCACACTTCCAGTAGACAACACGATCATCACCTCCAAATACGCCTTTACCAGACCCTTCATATAATTTAATTTTTTTATTAATAACATATAATTTGTTTTATCATTTACCTCCAAACAAGTCTTTACCAAACCCTTTACATAATTTATAAACTTTATTAATAACATTTTAAAATATGTTATCATTTACCTCCATACAAGCCCTTACCACACCCTTCACATAATTTATAAACTTTATTAATAACATTTTAAAATATGTTATCATTTACCTCCATACAAGTCTTTACCACATCCTTCATATAATTTATAAACTTTATAATAATATGTTCAAAAAATATTATCATTTACCTCCATACAAGTCTTTACCAAACCCTTCACATAATTTATAAACTTTATAATAGTATGTTCAAAAAATATCATTTACCTCCATACAAGTCTTTACCAAACCCTTCACATAATTTATAAACTTTATTCATAATATGTTAAATTTTTTTTATCATTTACCTCCATACAAGCCTTTACGACTAAACTTTATTAAAAAAAATATACAAAAAAAAGAGGAAGAATGCTATTGGGTCTGGATATGTTTAACAAAAAATTGCATTGCAAAACTCCTCTATTCCCACAAAATATTTATTAAAATTTGTTTAAAAGTATTCTATATGTTAGTTTTGATACAAAGTTCTTACTAATGCTCTACTGACCAAGATAAATTTGTCACTAAGTGAGACCGGTCTTATATTTACAACAGGTCAGCCTTTGTGAGCACAATGTAGCAATTTAACTGGTTCCAAACATTCTCATTGGGTTTAACAAGAAACATAAAAAATAGTCTTGTGAATATCCCCTAGCTATTTAGACCTGAACATAAGCCAGAAAGCAAATAATTAGAATTCTCCAAATCTATTTGTTCTCTCACCTGCAGCTGCAGCACTGCTGATGCGCACGCTGTGTGGGGTGGGTAAAAATGGTAGAACAGATGGCAAAGGAAGAGTGGACTTGGCTTCAATGGAGTATAGGAACTCTCCAATGGCCTCATTGAGGAATATTACAGAACACTGGCGACTTCCCACAGAAAATGGCAGAAAATGGATCTCAACCTCATTTGTTGCGTGAGAATTGATAAACACACTACTCATTGGACTAAAGAATGCACTCAAGTCTGGAGAATCTTCTAAAAATAAAATAAAATAAATATATAAATCATTAACAAACTGTTTATACTGTAACATAAAGCATAAAATACATTCAAATCAACTAAAACTGAAAGTGCCAAAATCATTTTTATCAATACAAAATCAAAAACATTTCTTTAAGTTTTAATCTCATTAAGATAACTCAAATTTTGTTTTATTAAGTGTGTACTCAAGTAACAAGAAAATGTCATATTCTTCTTACACAAAAACTAATAAATATTTTATACCAACTAATAGAAGTACGTCATTGTATGGAAAGTTAGGTACTCAGTTAAACTACTTGTTAGGGCTATTTATGCTTATGAATAGCATGAATCCAACAGTCTCCTCAATTATTTACTGTTATATCTATGGCATGCAGTGATGCTGTAGGTCACACCGAATTATTAGAAGGCTCTTTGACTTTCAAAGGGGACATTCTTAAGGCACCAAAAATTGTCAATTAGTTTTTCTAGCAGTACCTTGGTTTTTCATTCCAGCGTGTAATTCCTGACTATCAGTGGCATTTGCAGAAGGAGTCCGTGGAGAATCCAGCTGCCCATGGTTGATTCTTGATCTGATCTTCTTTTTCTTAGTAGCCTTTGCTTTATTTAGAATGTTAGATTTGTTGGGGTCGAAGAGGTCCATGTTGGACTCCACCAACACCACCTTGAAGTTGCCACCCTCTTCAAAGGGATTTGTCACATCGAGAAAAATACGTTCCAGTTCGTAACATGGAGATTCCACCTTTACTGTGTTCTGAATAACAAACACAGACGTTTAGACATAACACATCACTTAAAACTGAAACAATTTTCCCATTTATAATGGTACTCAATGGTTCTAAAGAATTAAAGATAATTATCTTTTTCAAGATCAACGTAATAACAGTTTCTATTCTTTAGAATATAAATTTCCTTTGGAGGTAGGTGGAGTTAGGTTTGGGTTATATATGTATAAATTTGTATTATAAAACAAATTTCAGAGTTTTATTTTATTGTTCTGACTTGTGACTGATATTATAAAATATTGACTTTAAAAAAGTTTCAAATTATTATTGGTAAATATAAAATAGTAAAATATAAATACTGATACCTGTATTAAATAGCCACACAAGATAGTAATAAAAATTATTGCTCCAATGGGATAATTTTTGTTATTTTCACATGTGAAATATCACACAATGGTTTAACCGTGCATTTCATTGGGTCACTCTGGCCATTATGACCAATAAGTTTGCCTATACTAAATATGACACCAATATAATTAATTTTGTAAAAGTGCAAATGACGTCATTAAAATTAGGAAAAGTATGTAACATCATCCATAATGTTATATGATAGCATTTCTCTAAACTGTTGTGCAATTAAGTTTAAAAAGAAGAACGATTAAAATTGTCTGGGGTTAATAAATAGAATATAAAATTCATTACCATTTATTATCAAATTTATGTCCTTCCTGAAATAATTTTCCTTTGACACTCACTAAAACTTGTGACAAAGAAAAAATATTTCGCTCGAGACATAAATTTGATAATAAATGGCAACACATTTTATAACCAAGTTATAAATAAACACAATTAAAAAAAAATTGTGTGGATATACACAAACACATCAAATTTATAATCAAAATATATGCATTTCAACTGGAGTTCAACAGGACCAACTTTCTGAAACAAACTGCTGTGTGTGTAAAAGAAAACTGTGTGCAGATAGTGCACACTGCAATAGATTGTGAAACAAACGAAATATGCATATTTTGGTACACACCACACCAAAAGGAGATAAATGATGAGATTTGAAGTGCACACTTGATAAGGTTTTATGGATAATTACCATATAGAACATACCCAGAATAATTGATTTAGTAAAAACAAAGATGTATGCTTGGGAATATTGATATAATGTGGATAAATGGGTTGACAAGATAGATGGAAAGACTGTAAGTGTTTTTTAATGAGATGATCGATAAATAGGACAAAGGGAAATATGGATGAAAAAGCAGACATTTGGACAGAGATGACCAACCAGAAATAAGTAATGCAAATAATATGTAAAAAAAAAATTGTTATAAAATTATGTAATATGATGTTTAATGTTGAACTTGCTAATTCATAATCTTTTCAAAGTAAACAAACTGATAATTCAGAATGTGAGCTTATAAAATGTCAAAATATGGGCTTAATCCAAATTTAGGCTTAAAACAAAGTGCGGAGTCTCTATTTCTAAACAAAATACATATGAAAAGTCTGCAGTATTTAACTTTAGTCTATATTTAAGAAATACATAAGCATGTAGTCTTGAATATCGTATTTATTATAAGGTTAAAATGCATATTTGGGTAACAGAGTTGAAATGATAATTGTGAAATTTAAGAAACTATAATTATGATTTTGAATACATTGTCTACATCAGATAAATATTAGGTTTTCCAGAAGGATCAATATTTGCAACATCCGCTGTACTTATATTTTTATATTAAAAAAAATAATAATATATATATTTTGTTTACTGATTACTATATTGTAATCATACTACAGTTGCTAACTTAGTTTACCAATTAATACCTATTTATAGTAAATTTTCAAATTGTTTAATGAATAGTTATCATCACCAAACATTTGTTTTGTGACTTAAATGTAATATATAAAATGGTATTGTAATTTCTTATCATTACTGATGTAATTAAATAATTTATCCTGATTACAGTATCATGTGTGTAATTATGAAATTAAGTCTGGAGTCAATAGTGTATGCTGAAAAACAGGTCTTAAGTGATTTTAATTTAAAGACTTTTAAAATAGTAATTAAACAAATGGAACATAAATTTGTATAATGTGATTGTTTTGATAGAAATTCAGTTTGATTTGACTGTTTCACACTATTTAGATATTGTTACTATATCCAGTTACTGGAAACCAAATCTGATTTGATAATTATTTAATATCCAAAACAAGACTCTATTCCAATAATAACAATAATGTGAAGCTCATTAACCTGGCACCTAAAATGCAAATAAGAAAGCAGATCTAGCTTCAAGGATAATATTGGTAAAAGGCATACCTTGAGTGGCTCAATTTAAATTAGGTTTAGTGTCTGTGATTATAGCATGACAGATATGTAACGGTATGCCATGAAATATAAGTACCTTTATATGTAAGGCTAAGTACTTATAAACTACTGTATAATGAAGAAAATGATACTGTTTAGTGTAACAGATGTATGAGCTTATAAATCTTCAAATCTGGACTCAATGCTTAAAGTAAAAAAGTTTTGAGACTAATTTAGAGTAAAAATAGACTTCATGTTCATAAACTACATGTAATTCAAGACTTTTAAATGTTATTTGTTGTTGTTTTGTGAGTATGTATGTGTGTTTGTTTGTTTGTGTGTGTGTGTGTGTGTGTGTACATGTGTGCATCTGTATGAGTGTGTGTGTGTGTGTGTGTACACGCAAAATACAGTGTGACCTTTAAATTCTTTTGATTAGTATATATCCCTAGATTAATGCTTAAAGATTATCGGTCAGAGCTTACTAACACCAAATTTATAGCTGTTGTTACATGGCTGCCATCACATCAGTAAAAAACCAAAAAATAAATAAAAACACTGACCTTATCATCTATTAATGATAACTGTTTCTGTCTGCAATCCCAAGAACATTTTAATATTTAACCATTTAAAATAGATCTTCTACATCTGTTTCAAACCCATGACATATCACCGTCATGTTTTTAACCAATGGTTCAGACCCCAAATACCCAATATTTATTTTTTGTGCTGTGAAGTTGTTAAACAAATATTTTGATTAACAGTTCCATCTTATCAAGGTCATATACAAAAGTACTGGCAGGTGAGCAGTTAGGTCATTTTGTAACTTTAAGCATCTCACTACCACTTCATCTGTGTTGAAAATTGATTTCAACGTTGCATATAGACCGCCTATAGTATCTACTGATAATAAAGATAAACAAGTTCATTAAAAGTTCAGTTGTGTTTCCAATTTGTATTAGTCAGGCTTGGCGGAAGTGGGGGGGCTAACAGATCTAGGCTCAAAATGTCAAGTTTCAAGTGGATACAAGGTTATACTTGATTCAGAATTATTGAGGGGGGAATCTACATTTTCCCCCACTCCAGCCACCCCCATTTCACCGTGCCTGTTTGTTAAAGATGTTATAAGATGGGGATGAGAAATTGCAGTTTTGACTGGTTTTGTACATCAGTACAAATACAACAATTTGCTTTATATTACTTGACATGGCAGGCTTAAATGTATTACTGCAGCTGATAATTTTGGTATCAAAAACCTACCATAGAATCCCCTAACAAAAAGCCACTCAGTCCAACAAACAACTATATACATGTACCTCATTACATCTTGAACTCTGAAAACAAATAATTGTAAGAAAAAAAAAGATTTAGAATACTGTATAATCAAACAATATAGCATGAAAAGATAGCAGATTAAGATGAAAACAAACAGAAATGTTTAATGTTAAGCAATGAACTGTTAGATAATGAAATCAGCAAATTTATTTTGTAACAAAATAAAAATTAAAATCTGATTAAAGTTATTAAACAAGGAAAATAACTAATTTATACGTTATAACACTATACACATCTAGAAATTCAGCTGCATTGTCATTAATGTTATGCTATAAAGCAAAACAAAAATTATGAAAACATTTGCCAAGTGTAAAGCTAAGGCCAAAAATTATTTGAATACATATTTGTTTAAATGACACAGGCAACTTAGTCTCAGAGTAAATTTTTGTTTTGTTTTTTTAATGACACCACTAGAGCAGATAGATCTATTAATCATCGACTATTGGATGTCAAACATTTTGAAATTTTCACACATAGCCAAATGAGAGCCAGCCTCTGACGGGCTATGAACCATGGTCTTCAGCTTGACAGTCCGATGTCCTACCACAGGACCACCGAGGCTCACTCAGAATAAATAATAATAACAGGGCATATTACAAAGTATGTACAGTCAACTCTATTTAAAACTAACACAATAATTAGGTACTAGCAACTCTAGTTAAAACTAACACAATATTTAGGTACTAGCAACATTTTGCTGGGAACCAATGCATGTCAGTGGATATTTTTTTTTCTTTATAAAAGAAAACCAGATAAAACACAGACTGGAAGGTAACTATATGTCTGTTATAATGAAGTATAGTACATTGCATAAGTGTCTACCTAAATATGGAATTTATTATGGGCCTTGTGATGTCACAGTATTCATTTTTGAAGATTTCTACTTCCATGTTTACCTGTTAACATCACAATACAAATGACTAAGTTTGCCTTTATATTTCCAAATCACATCCATTACAATGTGATTCTTTTGGCCTAAATATTAGCATAAATTCCAAAAGTAGAAAACACAGAAATAACTAAAAATACTATGAAAAAGGAAAGAATCTATAAAACTGAACAAACCTTCGGTGTAATGTTGTCAATCTGTGTCCGTAAGTTAAATGTCAGCGTCGTTCCAACACCAGAGCCTAGTCGGCGACCAACCAGGACAAGGATGGCTTCTGCAGGACGCAGGAACCGACTGACAAACTCTACGGAAAGTGGAATTGTGCTTCTTGCAGGCACGACCACATGGTCACCTTTGGTCACCCGGAAGTCGCGGGCGTCATGCCCTGCCAGTAGCACTTGATAGGTCAGCGGTTTCTGACTGGGGTTGCTCAGTTTTACCTAACGAAAGACAGTGTATGATTACAGGTCAAGGTGATAAATTAGATATATTACATGATAGTGAATCAAATGTTTAATGATTGAATTTTCCTTAATTACTATTGAACATATAATATGCTAAAATAGTTCAATGCAAATTTTATAAAGTGAGCTGATTAATGATGAATGTGCTTTGAATCAACTGGTATAAATAAAATGTACATTAATAAATTAAAGATTATTTACAAAACTCACTATATCTATGGTTGGTTGGCTGTATTTATTTTTGAGCTTACTGTGCTGTCTGTTCAGGACAGAGGTTAGTAGGAGAGACAAAACCTGCTGCTGCCACACTAATGTGGCTACTCTTATCTATAAGCAGCAAAAATCTTTTATATGCACTATCCCACATCCTTGATAGCACACACCACGGTCTTTGATAAACCAGCTATGGACTGCTAGTTGGTGTAAGTGGTATACACCTACCCAATGAGCCTTGCGGAGCACTCACTCTGGGTTGGAGTCTATACTGAGATTAAAAATCCCATGCAGCTATGAGTCCGATAGCACCACTGCGCCACTGGGGCCGGTACTATGTCCAACCAAAATACTGATAAATTAATATAAATAAAATGCAGTGCTTAACCCAAAATGGATTATGTCCCTATATATCATTAACTAACATAATCCAGTTGACATATCTCAAAACTTGACATTACACATGGAGTTTATTTGATTATCTCAATTCACATTTTGGACTTGGTGAGTTTTGTAAAATACCTCTTCAATTATAGATGAACCCTAGGTGAGTGAATAATGGTTACACTACCTGTCTGGTGACTGTGGTGTGCAAGCCACCAGTGAACTCCATGCTTGCTTTCGGCAGATACTGCGGCAGTCGCTGATACAAGTGAATACACAGGAACAGAAGTGCTATTGGATTTGGATCTGTGATATCAATAGCCTAGTGATGCAAATAAAGAGTCATGTGCAAAATAAGAAATACCAATCATGTATTAAACATGCTATAAAAAGTAACGAAGCAAAAGAAATAATTTTCAGTTCTAAAAGTGACATGCATAAAATCAGAATACTCCAATGATTTTAGTGAGAAACAGTTGTGCTTTTGTGAAACCTGTAAAAACATTGCATTTAAAAGCTGTTGTGAACAAAAAATATCTGTCAAGAAGTTAGATGCACATAGACAACAGGAGGGTGCCTAGATAATTATCTCCCTACTTTTTGCTTCAATTTTTTAAAATTAAAATGCCTAAATAATCATTTCCAGTATGTCTCTTTATGATATTAATGTAACACTTGACCATGTGGTCTTGGCACAAATATACAGAAGTACACAGGGGGTCTATTATAGTTTGAAGTTTTTAGCCTGATAAGGCACTTTCTTTAACTCTCATACATAACAAAAAAGTATGAATTAAATTTAAAGTTGATACAAGTACAGTCTATTAGAATATGTTTCAGTATCTCAATTAATACAAAAAAGCAGTTTTTAAAATCAACATTACTGCATTTGAAAATAAAATTATTTGAAAAAGATTTCACACATGCTAAAAACAAATGTCCACAATATTTTAACAACAAATATAAATGCACTGAGTCAACGAAATAACTTCATACCAAATCCATAGTGAGATAGAGAGAAGAGGAATATAAGAGATGTTCAAACTAACTTGAATGTCGTAGTCAATTCCAACCATTCTCATGGCATTCACTACACACAGGGCATTGTGTAGACACTGTTCAGAGGTCGCTGGGTAGGTGAACATGTGCTCCAGGTGACTTTTAATCTGAACAACAAATATTTAATATTTCTATCAACATACTGGCACACAAAATATACAGGTTAATACAAAAGATTTTATAAAAAAGAATGAATTAATTAACATACAATGAGTTAAAGAGAAAGAGTCATCAGTACTGGACCACTGTTGGACCTACATGTATACTTATAATAATCAATTTACATTTACAAATAATAATCAAATCCACCAAAGTATTTGTTGTTTAGTAACGTGAAATGTTGAAAGACAAAACAGTGCAAAAAACAGTCTTAAACACACATTTCTTTAAAAGTAATATAAAAAAACATTAAATTATTTATATTGTTTTGTAACATGAAATGTTGAAAGACAAAACAGTGTATAAAACAGAATACACACACACACACACACACACACACACACACACACACACACAGATAAAATAAAAATCTAGGGCATATTTAATAATGAACTTAAACAAAAATAGTATGTTCATGGAGTCATTACTATTCTTGGGTGAACAGCTTAGTTAGGTATACTAGCAGGAACTGACACTAACCAGGAATGGCAGATGTGCTCCAAGGACAGCTCCAAGCACAAGACCATCAAGAATATCAAAATCATAGTTCACTATCCACCGCGACGCAGGAACACCACCTAAATAACATTTTTAAAATGTTATAC
>JAULBS010111393.1:0-15065 GCA_032355785.1 Symmetromphalus regularis | reverse complement strand
AGCTACATCCTAAACCAGAAGAGTATTTAGATACCAGGCTGTAGGAAGCGACAAGGTCTGTCAGTCTTGAGCTACATACTAAACCAGAAGAGTATTTAGATACCAGACTGTAGGAAGCGACAAGGTCTGTCAGTCTTGAGGCTCAATAATATATGGACTGAATAAAATTTCACCAATTTTATTTTGTTTTATTTTATTTGCTTTATTTAATTTTTTTAATTATTATTTCATTATTATTATTATTGTTATTATTATTTTTTGTTGTTGTTGTTGTTTACCGACACTACTAAAGCATATTGATCTATTAATCATAAGCTATTGTATATCAAACATCTGCCAGAGGAAACCCGCTACATTTTTCCGTTAGCAGAAAGGAATCTTTTATATGCATTTTCCAACAGACAACACAGCATATACCATGGCCTTTTGCTGGGACGGGAAAAAACCCAATCAAATAATGAGTCCATTGGTGAGTTTTGATCCTACGACCAAACCACATCAGGCGAAATCTGCACCAGTAGCGGATTCAGAGTTGAAGGACGTGAAAATTAACCATTTATCCTCCAGTTCCATTCACCCATCACATTTAGATTCCCCTTTTTCACAAATTCTGCATTCGCGCCTTTGCACGTACAGATGAAACAATTAATATACCTGAATGTGATACCGTTGACTAACATATACATACAGAGACCATGCCCTAAGTCATTAATAGACTGTGATATACAAATGCCAAAAGCATGAGCAGAAGTAATATTGATTGACATAAAGTAAACATTACCAAGGATGCATTCTCCATATTCTATTAAAAGGCTTTGGACTTTGCACTCGTGGCTCGACGACAACGACCACTTATTTGATGAAATCTGACAGCCACCGTAGCCAATATATGAGCCGTGTCTACATATATATATATATATATGAGCTTTCTATGTGCCGCAGATACAGAAGCAAATCATATGTTTAGAATAGATAAAGGCATTCTAATTGTTATGCAAATCTTTGTAAGTAATGTCTGTTTTAAAACAGAAACATTTCTTTGAAATGAGAATCCGTTACAATAGCTAATAGATGGATTACACGTATTTAGAAAAACTAAACTAAGCTTTAATAGGTTTCTGTTCTGTTACAATAAAGATAGATTAAACCTATTTTTGAAAAAATAATCTCTAATTTAGGTTTCTATTCTGAATTGTAAGTAATTTGAAAATATACACCTCAGCAAAATTTAAGCACCATAAAAAATGTAATTTAAATATTACTTTAATAAATTAATGAATTAATAAATAAATTAATTAATTTTAAAAAAGTTTTTATAAAAACAAATCAAATAAATAACGTTATCGAAATTCTATTCCAAAATCAAAATAGCCGCTACATCTTTCAAAATTGTTCAAGGTTAAAGATGAATGTAAATGTTCTTGTTGATATGAGGTCCCCGCAGGTGCACGAATATTTCTGTGCTTTAATAGCGCTAACTATAGCTTTCTCCAATCATGTATCATTATAACAATTAAAGCACTGTATCATAATCGAAGTCCAATTGTGATTTGACTAGGTAATGTGGCATATGGTCTGACAGTTGTTCATATTGACGTAGTGCAATCAGGGGCGAATAACAAATTCTGGACGAAGGTTCAAAAATGTTTGATTGATTTTTAACATTGAAAGAGGCTTCAAAGGTACATAAGAGAAAATTATAATGGTGAAAATGGCCGATTTATGAAATGGAAAATGTCGTTTGAGAAATAACAAGTTTTAACGCAGAATAATATATAACAAATCATCTCATATCTTTTGACAGCAATGAGACTACTGTTTGATTGTCGTGCAAATAGTTATTATATTATAAGCACATTAATTTTTTACCAAATGGCTGTTAACACGAATTTCGGTCCGAACAGATGCAGTCATCATACAATTTTAATAATAATAATAATAACAACAATAACAATAATAATAATAATTATTATTATTAAAATAAACGTCATGATTTTATTTAACAAAGCTGTGGATATGATTAAATAAATTTTTGTATAAAACAAAAACAAAAATTTCCACTGAAACCATCTTAAAAATAACAGCAGCTTCGTAAAAAATAATTTACATTTCGTTAGTTAAATCCAACATCATGGAAGGAGTTAAAGAAATTGGTTAGCCATTAGAGTATTTAAAAAATTAATCTAGCTTGGGGTTAAAACAATACTATAGTAAGGAGCTGACCTGTACGATAACAGTAAAAGTGACTGTGATTAACGCTGGGGTATAAAACATATTAAATGTTAAAGCCAGTGGTGGCCCCAGTGACGCAGTGATTAAGCTATCGGACTCGTGGCTGGTAGGTACTGTGATCAAATCTCAGTAGAGGCATGGGATTTTTAATCTCGGTACCGGCTCCAACCCAGAATCAGTGCTCCGCAAGGCTCAGTGGGTAGGTGCATACCACTTACACAGGCCAGTGGTCCACAACTGGTTTATCAAAGACTATATGTGCTATCCTGCCTGTTTATTGATAAAAGTACCCGCATTAGTGTGGCGGCATCGGGTTTCATCTCTACTACTAATACTAACCGCTGTTCTGGACAGACAGCACAGGCAGCTGAAATGTGTGACCAGGACAGTCTGCTTGAACCTTAATTGGATATAAGCATGAAAATAAATTCAACCAACCAACCTACCAGTGGGGCTGAGCTCATTGACACCACACTGGTGAACATTTTTAACAGTAATGAGCAGCAGCCATTTCCTTTAGAGCCAGGCTTTTCTGTTGTATGACTTCATTATTAGGTCCTTAGTAAATAATGGTTGTTTTCAGTGTCATTTTAAAACTAAAATAGGTTTAATTCGTTCAGGTTTTCCTTCCTTCGTTTTATGTTTTATTGTGTTTGTTAAAATTAATATGAGAAAATATCCAGCCCACCTCTACCCCCACCCATGCAGACAGCTTCACTGTCACACAAATTGTCAACAGCCTTAAGAGCCGTTAAGAATGTTACGTAGGCAAGTGATGCTATACAGAATAGAGTAAATTAGTGTAGTTTCCTGCAGCTGTCTACTGAACTGCCGGTGGTTTCCGTTCTGACCAGATAAAATGTCAGTCACAAAATCACAATAATAATGTTTAAAATAGGTGGCAGTCGTCTTAAATTACAAATTACTTAATTAGCAATAACTAATTAAAGGCCGAACCCTTCGGGGGGAGGGGGGGACGGAGTGGAGACCAGATTCTCCGCCCCACCCCCGAGAATCTCACTCTATTTTTTACTCCAGAAAATAGCATACACATTTTCAGACTAGTCACAAATTTGTTTATAAAAAGTAGTGCCCACCTCACCCCTAGGATTTTGATCAAGGTACGGCCCTGTAATTACTGAACCTATTTTGATTGTGATTGTTTATATCTGACAATAAACAATGACAAATAAAATATTATCCTGTTAAAATAATTACAATTTAAGGTTTTATTTTTAAAAGTTAGTGTGTGTGGTGTGGGGGGGGGAGGGGAGGGTATTGTGTGTATATTTAGCGTGACGTCATTACCATATTCTAAAATGGCTATTCTGGCCAAATTACCAGTGGCAGTCTTCATAAAACAATAAAATGTCTTAATAGTAAAAACATATATTTTTAAGTGTGTGGTTGTATACTAAAAGATGCAAAATTATGAAATATATTTAAATAAAAAGCATATGGTGCAAATAACTGTTAACTATAAAACCTTTTTTGTAAGTCCTAAACTATTCATATCATTAGCAAACTACTTCTGTGCTAGAATAACATAGATGGCATATAAACACCAAAAAAGTAAAAGTTTGTTTTAACGACGCCTCTAGAGCACATTGATTTTTGTCTCATTGACTATTGGATGTCAATCATATGGTCATTCTGACATATTTATTTAGGCTACTCTTTCCGATAAGCAGCAAGAAGTTTTTATATGCACCATCCCACAGACAGGACAGCACATGCCATGGCCTTTGATTAACCAGTTTTGGACCCCTGGTTGGAACTGAAAATGTGTATAAACACCATGGCATAAGCTCGCACTTTCTGCTTCTGATAGTGGAAATGCTACATGACCACTATATGTGCCCATAGGACAGAATTTCAAGGGGAGAGCTCATTTTTCAAAGTATGGGTAAGGCTCACTTTTATGTATGTATAAAATGTGTAGAGTGAAACCACCAATATATAGCTGAAATAAAAAAAATGTAGAGGGCTGTGAGGTGGGAAATGGGCTGAGCCACTCTGGCTCTTACAGTTAGTAAAACAACAAAATATAAAATTTAAAAAACAGTTTATTTTATTTTCATACATCAGTTAAACTGAGTATTGCGCTCTGGATAGTAGCAATTCAAATAGCAAACACTTGACATTAAGAGTAATAATACTCTAAAAAATTGTGTAAATTACTATTACTAACAACTGTTCTGTCACAACTGTTTTAAAACCACTTAATGAGGTCAGTATACATCAGGAAATTAATAAGCAGCTAATAATCTTAATGACAAAATGCAAGTAGAAAATCACAAAAAAAAAGAAGTTTGTTTTATTTAATGATACCTCTAGAGCACATTGATTTCTATCTTATCATTAGCTATTGGACATCAAACATATGGTCACTCTGACATATTTATGTTGGAGGAAACCTGCTGCTACCACATAGGTTACTCTTTTGATAAGCAGCAAGGAGACTTTTATATGCATCGTCCCACAGACAGGACAGCACATACCAGACTTTTATGAACCAGCTATGGACCATTGGTTGGAACAGAAAATAGCCCAAACTGCAAATGGGTCCACTGAGAAGGATCGATCTGATGACTGATCACTTCACAGGCAGACATCTACCATTTGAGCTGTTCGAAATCACATTTCTGTTTGCAAAGTCTAATGGAGTATAGAAAAATTTGACAGGGTCTGCAAACAATAATGTATCATCATCAAAAAGTGACACCTGGTGTTTGTGGAAGTTGGTGATGGCAATGATAGAGAAAGGATTTTTTTGCTTAATGACAATCCAGCATTGTTTATTCAGCAGCTGTTGAGTGTCAAACATATCGCTGCTTCAGAAGGAAAAGGATGTAAGTTGGGGTAACAGTTAATAGTAATAGAGAAAAGGGACAAAAACTGTTTGTCACCTAGACACACATATATATATTTTGATTTCAAGATAAATGTGGGATAGTTTCTGAAACCTACATACACCATTTGTGCCACAGATGTAGCTCAGTCAGGGGCATTCAGTGATACCAGTAAGTGCCAAACCAAGACTTACACCCTTTTGGTTCTGAAGCAGAGATATGATGTTTGCAACTCATCTTGCGAGGAATCTTGCAACCACCACATAGGCTACTCTTTCTGATTAGCAGCAAGTGATCTTTTATGTACACTTTCCCAATGATAAGACATATCACAACCTTTATTACACAAGTTGTAGCCTATGGCTGGAATGAGAAATAGCTCAAATAGGTCTACTGACAAGAAGTGATCCGATGACCCATCACATCTCATGATCTACATTCTGCTCATCAGCTGTCACAAGAATTGTCATTAGTTATCTAGTCTATTACTTTAACTGTCAACAAATATATTAAATATATAATTATCAATAAGTGGTTTCAAAACAACCAGTATTCCAACGTCAGTTACAAAACTGTGTAATTTTAAATTGGTGTTGGTTGTAATGTGGAATGTAACTTAAAACATTTTTTTAAATCTGTATCTACACGTGAGATATAACAAATCTCAAACAATCAGTGATAGTAGTTTGCTATTTTTGAAGTTCATTATAAGCAATACAAGTAGTATGTAGTACATACTAGGTAGTATATAGCAAGTACTACATAGTATATACTGTGTACAAGGACACAAAATAATTTTTAATAACTACATTGCAAATGATTACTATACAAGAATGTTAATAGCAAACTAGCAAAAATATTTACTAACAATGAATAATTTTTGCATAGCAATATGCAATGAGATATTATTCAGCACTCTGCACTACATTTCTGTTGTGTAATCAGAATTAATGCCCACTTTTTAACAAACTTCATTCTTTCAGCTGATTTGCCTTATTGGTGAAATAGAGATCAATATATGGTAACAGTGGAGTGTATGCATCACCTCTCATACACAAATATTCTAGTAAACTGTTTAAAAGCTATTCAAAATTTTGGTTTATGGAAGTCTGTTGTCAAAAAAAAAAAAAATGACCCCTCTTTCAAAATATTTTATTTAATAACTATTGAGATAATTTTGAGATCAGTTTGATTTTCAGAATATGTAAATGACTAGTGCAACATTAATACTGCAGTATGTTAATAAAAGTTTTAAGAGATTTGATGTTATGTGTAACTATTTTTTTTTTTCATTGGATTCATGTTTAGTAAAAGCATATAATGTAAAAATATTTCTTTTTAATTTTGTTTCGTAATATAATTTTCTGAAATGAAATAAAACCATCACACTGTGTAAAACGACATGTAGCTGTTGGTGATAGGAGATCATGTAAGTGTGAAATTCAAATGACGTTTATTGTTGTTATGCAGGCAAGCAGACATGTTGAATAATATATAAGCCATAACACGGAAAAATAATTTAGTCTGTTAAAAAAAATCTTCTAAACAGAAAGAGAAGGGGATAATTTATTTAAAGAACACAATACAACTCCAAAAATAACCTGAAAATGAATCTTATAAAAACACAACATCAATTGCATTACCAGCATCATCATAAAATTCTATTATCATTACACTATGCCTTCCTTGTTATTTTTAGACCATTTCCAATAAAATCAATTGATTTGGCATCAGAATTTGTTATATTTTAATATGATGAAGACTATGCAATCTACACTGCAAAAATAAAAAAATAATATTCATTTTGTCTTTTATATCTGTGTTTATATGATGTAACACTTCAGGCTGTTTTTATTCAATTTCTAACCTCACTGCAAAGTTTTCTCATGTTACAGCTCATATATTTTTCAGCTTACATAATCATTAATGATACACGCATACACATAACAGCTAAATACACTCAGATAATAAATGGTAATACACAATAAATACAAAGTCATCAAACTCTATATGGACGGCAGAACTGAGATCTGTGATAAAGAGCAATGTTTACCAGAACACACACTGCAAAACAGAATACATATAATTTTAATGTTTAAATGCCAATAGTCATTACACATCTTCAACCAAAATCAAAGGAACATATTTTAAAAGAACACTTTCATGCCCTGGCAACAAATGAATGCAAAATTAGCCTCAAAAGAAAAGTATAATGATTCATAATTATAATAAAAATGTACATTATGGAAGAAACATTGTCCCTTTAAGAAAAAAATATTCCTTTTCACAAAAAATCAGCATCAAATCTTGCAAAGTGATGATATTCCTTCCATTAATATACTTTTCTTGCCAGGACTTGACCTTTACATACATGTCTCAAGTCAAAACATCACTTTTTAAATACAGACCACCTGTGGTATGACAGAAAACCATTAAAAAGTTGTAAAACCCATCAAAATCATCTTGTGAACATATTTTTTGTGGAATATAAAGATTCTTATTTAGTCAGGTTCCTGAAATTTGTACATCCCTCATATTTCTGTTCTGTTTTACAGCACAGTGACATTTAAATATTTATATGCAAATGTATACAAACAACATTTTCTTATAATTGTATAAGCTTTCTTTATAATGTATGTTTAACTGCATAAGAAAATATAGAAAAAAGTCAGATTTAAATATTTATATGCAAATGTAAACAAATAAAATTTTCTTGTAATTGTATAAGCTTTCTTTATAATGTATGTTTAACTGCATAAGAAAATGTAGGAAAAAGTCAGATTTAAATATTTATATGCAAATGTTTACAAACATTTTCTTGTAATTGTATAAGCTTTCTTATGTATGTTTAACTGCATAAGAAAATGTAGAAAAAAGTACTAAAAATATGGTAAAACATACATTTATATCAAAATCTGAATCTCCAATGAATTGTTTACGTTCAACCAGTGTTTCCTATTTTACTTTGAATAGAATCAATGCAGGATTATCACCAGTCACATGAATAGAGGAATTAATTGTCTGCAAATTTGCATGCTTTGTAAGAACAGGAAAAAGTTGAGAGTTGTGAATGACTCCCCACCCCTCTTAACCCACAAAAAACTAATACATGTAAAACATTATAGATATTATACACACATCTATTCATAAAAACTACAAATAAATTATCACAATCGTTAAAATAGTTAAAACAGGTTTTAATAAAATAATTAACAAATGGAAAAACACACAGTGGTTCATGATAATATGTAAAGATAAATTATATAGACAAACAAGTCCAATGTAAACATCTATATAAATAATCATGTTGTAAACTTGTGTTCATAGTCTCACTCTATAACAATTTCTTCTGTTCAAAGCAGAACAGGATACATTTTTGCAGAAAAATATTATTTACCATACTATCATAGATTCTATGCCTCCATACATCCTGGCATAGTATTAGTGGATAATTTATTTATGAATATTTATGTTAATTTATTATCACTGTTAATATCCACATTATATTTCCTTAGGGAGAACTCACAATGGAGAACATATTTTTGATATTTTCTTAAAACGTCAGTAACCTGTCATTCCACTGGGTTGCTCGGGTCATTAAGATTAATGAACTTGTCTCTTATAAATATGATTTTTTTCTTTTTCTTTTTTTAATGACACCATTAGAGCACATTGATTTATTGATTATTGGCTATTGGATGTCAAACGTGCTTATTTTGACACAGACTCGAGTGTAAGTCTGCCTCCAACGGTTTTTGTATCACTGTCATCAGCTTGAGAGTTCAATGTTCAACCGCTGGATCACTAAGGCTCACTGTTCTAAATATGATGTCACAACAGTTAGATGAAAAAAACAATTATTCTGTCACGTCCACCTTTGTCTGGTGAAACAGTTTTAATTTTCAGGACTGATCATATAAAATCAATCTTCAAAACTGACAGAAAGTGATATACACCAGGAAATATCTGCTAGAAAATAGAACACATAATAATATATTATTTACTACATCAACTTACAAAGTAATTAGTCACTTAGCACATTGTATGATCAAACAAACTGGATTGTTGTGAATTTCCATGCTATAAAGTTAAGAGCTTCCAAATAGATTCTGGAAGAATTTGACAATAAATTATGCCTGATTTTAAAATGCAAGGAATAGGAGAAACATGATACAATTATAAAAATATAATAATAAATGCTCTAAAAACAATATTCTCTAAAATCCTCCCCAAAAGCCTATACAATTTTTTTAAATATAACGATATGAGATGAAAACATTAATTTGAAATGATATTATAGCGTGTCCAATAATTTAACACATTTAAGTAGCAAATCTTACAAACACAACCACACATTTAAGTAGCAAATCTTACAAACACAACCACACATTTAAGTAGCAAACCTTACAAACACAAACCACACATTTAAGAAAAATCATGTTTCTGACATCAAGAAATGTTATTCTATTTTTATGTTTATCAGGACTGCCACTTTAACATGAACTGAAGATCACAAAAACAGCCATTTTGGAATATGATAATGACATCACTTAATTGCATATATGAATATGGTGATTTGCACGACAATGAAAGTAGTTATCATTGCTATAAAAAGAAAATATATATAATTCTGTGTTAACACTTATCATCATTTCACAAATGATATTGTTTTGTCAGGTGTTTGTGTTTTGTCATTTGAAATAACTTTTTAAATATAAAATGGCTATAGTGGTCAGGCTTTTCATTTTATTTGAGATTAGGAGTTGAAAGGAAGAAAGTAGGAGGAGGAGCACTATAATTTTAACTTTAAAGGAACTAGTTTTTTTTTTAAGGGGAAAGTTGACGGCGCAAGTTAGCAAACAGACCGGTAAATGCACCCCCCGCAGCCTTGTTTTGAAAACACTGAGTGGTGGTCCTCATAGAAATGTAAACCAAAAGATTATGAGAATTCTTTAACAGTTGCAGAAATGTATTAATTTTTATTTCTGTTTTTATTACTAACAGATGTTAAATTATTGGACAGTCTATATCATACCTTTAATATTTATTTACATCAATTAAAGGTATAATATAAGGTATCCAATAACTTGACATCTTTTTAGTAATAACCACACAAATACAATCACCTTTAAAATAATCTTTTTCTGTAATCAAGTTCTCTTAACATTTCATTTTACAGTTTTATGTTACTTCAGCCATTTTTAAATCCAAAATTATTTTTAATAAACCAGAAAGAAAATCCATCCTGCAAAACATCATCATCTCATGAATGACAAGTTTTGACACAAAATCATACACAATAGATTATCCCATTCCTTTTTTGTATCACTAATGACTGTTATGAGAGTTGTATAAATGGATATACATATATTGTATACATTTAGCTTGACATATTCATATTCCAAAATGGCTACCATCACGACTTTTGGTCCGAATCACCGGTGAGTTTCCACAAAATAAAACAAAAAGTTATGAAATCTCTTGACAGCAAGAAGTGTATTATTTTCTTTAAGGATGTGGTTGAATTTGTGTGTTTTAATACTAAAGGATGTTAAATTATTGGACAAACTAGAATACACATTTAAATTTACATTTAAAATCAGTCTAAAAAATCTGTTTACAAATAACATGAAAATTTCAGAAAATGTCAGCAGTATTTGGTGAGCATATTCATTTATTTTTTCATTAATTTTTTCTAAACCTTTTCGGTTAAGAGTAATATAAACTCATATATTTACTGGTCCCTTGCTTATACAATTTTAAAATAAAGGCTCATAGACAGGCTTCACATAATTTTAGACCTTAATATTGTATAGTAAAATCTCCAGACCTTAAGTTTGAAGTTTAGTCCTTTAACATTTTATGATCATGGTTTGATTCACCTATGATCTGACTCCATGCTTATGCACTATTACACTGGATTTGTCATTGATGGTTCAAATTTTATTCATGGTTCAACCTATTCTTTTAACAAGTGTAGATACAGTTTGAACTATGAACAAGACTGACTGTCTATGAGACATGATGTTGAACCATGGAGACTTTAACATGATAGTAACGACACACAAACTGTTTATATTTAAACATTTTTTACAAGCAAGGTGCTAGAGCTAAATCTTATTTTGTGAAAAAGAAACACAAATACTTTGTATTAAATAAAATTAATTTAAAATAAAATGGATTAATGGACGGAATTATAATAATACATGTATGTCATAAAATAGTTAAAAAATAAATATATAACATATGATACAAGGGAAAATAAATACTTTTCATTCTACACTATATAGTAAGCTGAACGTTTTAATATTTGTAAAATTTTAACAAAATATGTCTGTACTTTTTTGTTTTGTTTTAATGGCTAAAATGAATTACTTTAGGCAAATGTAGATAGATCACTGAATTTACATTTATCCTGTTGTCATGTTATAAATTTCTTAGACAGTTTTGGCCACATCAACTTCTTTGCCATGAATATCTTATATATATATATATATATATATATAATTAAATTTCTATTATAATCATTACAGTTTAAAGGCGTTTCATTGGTCAAACCATTAGCAATGAGTTTTTTTCATTTCTCGATGAGTGTAAAATGACGTGGTCATGGAACTTCTTTTTAATAGCTGTGTTAACAAACTATGTATACCGGATGAAACAAGTTTTTATTAGACCAAAAAATTAAACTAAACTTGTACACGCACACGGTTTCGATGGCAGATTTCAACGTTGGAGATGCCAACACGATATTTGGATTCGACATGGAGACATTTTGACTTTTCTGAGATATTTGATCTTGACTTCAACGACTTAATAGCATCAACGAAAAAGGATGATGGGATAAAAGAAATGAAAAATAAGTTGGAATGCAACCCTGAGCCAAGGACGTCATAGATGTCAAAATCCAGGTTTAAGAAGTTAACCGAGGAAGAACTATGACGTCATTTGAAAATAGGACGTCATTTAAAAAAAAAAAATTATTTAGTATTCTTGAGCATTATTTTTACAATATTTTCCAAAAATAAATTAAAATAAAATATGAACTTGTTTGTGAAATTACAAAAAATGTATGTCCCAAATTTAATTATAATGAATGTTTCTTATTTCTTTTAGATTCATCGGGGTATGAACAAAATAAATATCCGCAAACTTTTGTGTAAACGGCTTCGCCAATTCACACAGTTTGCGGATGTTTTTTTTGTTCATACCCCGATGAATCTAAAAGAAATAAGAAACATTCCTTACATATATATATAGTTAGTATTTACACTTTATAACAAATATAATAAATGTACATTTTAATTTATAATTCTATTCTCAATTTGGACATTTCAACAAATATGTAAAACTCATTGAGTGGCCCCTAGGTCACCTGTTTACTTAATGACACTAGCTACAAGCACATGATTTAAGAAACTCAAAAACCACTTCAATTGCAATATGTCACATAATTCATGGCCATTTAAGTATTACTTACCAAATATAATACTACATTTATTTAGCGACACCCTAGCACAGAAAAAGCAAATTGTTTATCGAGTGTGAACACAAGTGATGAAATGGACTGAGCAATGACACCTAAACACCACTGTTTTCAAACAAATAATGCAGGATATAACCCAGCCCAGTCCACTGAATGTTTAGTTTTTTTCACACAAAATAAATATCTTCTACACGAATGTCACAAATATACTAGCACTAAGAAACTACAAATGGCACATGTAATAAAATTATTCAACTTTATCATCAAATCTGATTTGGTGTAATCATTGTTGACACAGACTTTCTAAACCTCTTTTTTAAATATCAATAAATGATTTAATTATAAAATATTTTTAAAAACATTTTAAATTGAATTTATAGGCACTGACACAAGTTGTGAAGGATGTGTTAAATTTTGAGAATGATCATTTCATCCACACCGAGCTCGCAAAATTTTATTTAAAGTAACCTTTTTTTATTTCAAACTAAATTGAGAACATTTAGAAGACACAGTTTTATGTTCAGTATCAATTAACTGAGTATTCCTTTATTTAAGCTGTTGCCATTTAAATAGGAATCTAATCAAAAACTGAATAATTGTCAACACCCCAACTCATTATTTATTCAGCAGCCATTCTGGTATTCAAGGGTGAAAATCAGTTCCTGAAAGTTGGGGAATGGACCATCCCCTCTGTCCAAAACGTGGATTTACGCCATTCTGGTATTAGGTGTCAAACACACTAAGTACCATAAATCATGAAATTAATGCATCCTTAAATTAATTTGAGTAATGGTGGTCAGACTAAAATGCGACATGAAATTAATGCAAGTGGTCTCCCCTTGAAAAACTACTTTTTTTTCATGGCCATTAATGTTCATGATTTTTTCAAAATGAGTGAATTATGTTATTTTAAATTAAGTATGAACACAACATTATTTTTTTTTATTTTAGTTAGCTTGCAGTAATTTGCATGTTGAGCAGTGAACAATAATTTTCCTGCTCTAATTTTTCCATATGTTTGTACAAGTTGGTTTGAGCATGTGCTTTCACACATTACATTGATTGTTATAAAATCATATAGAAAATCAAATGAAAGGTGCAGTCCCTGCTCTAATAGTTTAATAAAGTAAAAATGTAATACAAATGCAATGTTTCAAGTATGTTATCTTATTTCCTAACATTTCTTTTAGCACATGTGTATGTTCATTTCAAATTCATACTTTTAATATGCTCATGTACTTCCAGTAATCGGTCGTTTTGTGTTCGTGTTTTGTCTCTACTGCTACAAACAAAAAACCAGTTGATCTCCTGATGAGAGTGATAAAAGCAATTCACGTACATTGCATTGCCTCAGCATTCAAAATATAGCGAATGACTAACTTATCATAACATGTTGCTGGCAGTTTGCCGGACATTACAGTGATTGTTATAAAAACAAAAATACATGTAAAAACTAAAAATACATGTATGAAAGGTTTGGTCCTTGCTTTAATTGTGTAACAATTAAACTAAAAATGTAATACTAATGAAAAGGATAAAGTATGTTATCCTAACATTTCTTTTAGCAGATGTGCATGTTCATTTCAAATTCATGTACTTCTAGTAATCAGTCATTGTCTGTGTTTTTTATGTTTGTGTTTTGTCTCTACCACTACAAAAAAAGACACAATTGATCTCCAGATTACTGTGATGAAAGCAATTCACACATGTTGTATCTCCGGATTACTGTGATAATAACGACTGACACCCATGGCATTATCTCGGCATTCAACAGATAGCAAATGACAAAGTTATGATAACATGGGTGGCAGCTTGCCGGAAGTGGTTGAATAGACACAGACTGGTGAATTGTGTCTGGTGAAGTTTTTAAGAAAGTATGATGAGTGATTATCAGGTACTGGTATTTCAATTTTTGTTTTGTTTGAATGACTCATCACATATGCACCGTAGTTAGACATAAATGTGTAACATTATTTATGTGAATAACATGGAATTGCATTTTTAGCATCAATAACATGATGGCATTAATTTCAAGATCTACAGTACTCTCGCTCTACAGAGGAAACCTGATACCACCACAAAGGCTACTCTTTTAGATAACTGGCATGTGACATTTTATATGCACTCTCCTACAGACAGGACAGCATGGCTTTGTTACACCAGCATTGGACCATGGGTTGGAATGAGAAATCGCTTAAATGGGTCAAATCCAGCATTGGACCATGGGTTGGAATGAGAAATAGCTTAAATGGGTCAAATCCAGCATTGGACCATGGGTTGGAACGAGAAATAGCTTAAATGGGACCAATCCAGCATTGGACCATGGGTTGGAATGAGTAATAGCTTAAATGGAACCAATCCAGCATTGGATCATGGGTTGGAACAAGAAATAGCTTAAATGGGACCAATCCAGCATTGGACCAAGGGTTGGAATGAGAAATAGCTTAAATGGGACCAATCCAGCATTGGACCATGGGTTGGACCGAGTAATAGCT
>JAULBS010111392.1:0-30175 GCA_032355785.1 Symmetromphalus regularis | reverse complement strand
TCAATTAACCATCTTTAAATTTATCCTTTGTTTAACTGCTGAGATATGTCAATTCCTGGGGCACTTTAAGGCAGTGGTTAAATGAGTCTGAAAGGGTTAAAACAAAATTCTCAGCACTATTTAATCAACATTTTGCTCAAATTTGCAAAAATGTACTTATACCTAACTTCTGTTTAAAGTGAACCTCAGTGGTCCAGTGGTAGGACATTGGACTTAGTGGTAGGTCATTGGACTTAGTGGTAGGACATTGGACTGTGTGATAGGACATTGGACTCAGTGGTAAAACATTGGCCTTAGTGGTAGGTCATGGGACTCAGTGGTAGGACACTGGACTCAGTGGTAGGACATTGGACTCAGTGGTAGGACGTTGGACTCAGTGGTAGGACATTGGACTCAGTGATAGGACGTTGGACTAAGTGGTAGACGTTGGACTAAGTGGTAGATGTTGGACTCAGTGGTAAGACATGGGACTCAGTGGTAGGTCATGGGACTCAGTGGTAGGACATTGGACTCAGTGGTAGGAAGTTGGACTCTGTGGTAGGACATTGGACTCTCAAGCTGAAGACTTCACTACATGTCAGAATTAATAAATGTTTGACATCCAAAAGATGATGATTGATAATTCAGTATGCTCTGATGGTGTTGTTAAAAGACTGTTTAACACTGAGCCATAATTAAAAAAAATAATTTTAACATATGCAAATGATGATTTGAATCATCAATCGAGGATAAGACATCAACGAGAGATCAAGACTTTGAGTTTTGGAACCCAGATTCATAACTGAAAGGAAATGTAAATAGAAACTATTTATCTAATTATACTCTGAAATTTTCATCTCATCCCACAAATATTTCATACAAGAACTCTCATTTTTCATATTTGATATTTCAAAAAGCACAAACACAAACAACTTTTCCCCCAGTTAAAACAGTTTTAAAAAAAACCTGTTCTGTCGCTTTTGTTTATACTACAATGTGTAGCAATATGTCATTGTTAATTGTGCCATTATATATCAAAGCTTTCCAATTATCACTAACTGGTGCAGGCATATAATAAACAAGCTGGGTTCAAGCAGATATGTCAAGATATGATCGAGAGAAAGAGTAATTTCTGTGTGAAATTGATGGAATGCCAACGTTATCTACGTATATCTAAAACAAATACATCTTTCACCAATTACTCTGTCCGATTGCGCTCACCTCATTTATCATTACACTCCAAAAGGGAAGAGGCAAATAAGTTATTTTGGCAGATTCTCATTTTTGTTGATAAAATAAAATGATAATTTTTTTTATATCTTATTAAAATAACCACACCTTGCTATTGTAATGTTTATATGTAGTTCTCTGTTTTAGCTCTACCATAATGGTCCAATTTTTGTAAAGTCTCCAAATGATTCTCATTTTTGTTGATAAAATAAAATGATAAAAAAATAATTATATTAAAATAATCACACTTTTCCATTGTAATGTTTATATATAGTTCTGAGTTTTAGCTCTACAGTAATGGTCCAATTTTTTAAAAGTTCCCTAATGATTATCATTTTTGTTGATAAAATAAAATGAATTTTTTATATTTTATTCAAATAACCACACCTTGCCATTGTAATGTTTATATATAGTTCTGTGTTTTAGCTCTACCGTAATAGTCCAAATTTTTAAAAGTTCCCAAACAAAGTTTTCAAGATAAGAAAAGAACCAGTCTAATTTACCATGTAAGTGGTTTGTTTATTGTGCTTAAAACTCTCCAATCATAGCATTTATTCTGTGTATTTAAAACTCTCCAATCAAACATTTATTCTGTGTATTTAAAACTCTCCAATTAAAACATTTATTCTAACAAAAGGTAGTACCATTAGGTTCAAAGTCAACCTTTGACTCTGTTTTAACACTGTAATTCATGTAAATATACTCATATGCATGTTGAAATATTTTTGTTTCTTGGGGTGGTCACAGTAATGGTCGAATGGCAGCAAACATTCATAACTTATAATATTACAGCACACACACCATTCCTCTTAAATAGTGTGGTTATCTAATTCCAGAATTTCTGCCATCAATGTTGTCTGGATTATGAAATAAATGACTGCTGATTACAATCATATTTTCTTTATTGGTTGAATATATGTATTCATTATAAGCAATAACAGTTTTATTGTTGAGATTACACATATCATTTTTAATAACTGACATAGAATTTTAAACTAGAAAATAAATCCAAACATTTTACTATAAAATCAATGTACAAAAATCATCTAAATATTCTGAAAGAAAAACACCAAATTTGCAACTTTCACTTTTTATAATTAATTTGGTAAACCTAGATGAAGTTTGGTTTATTTAATCTAATTTAGTAAAAAATATTCTGAATTACACCATTTATTTTGTCCAACAACAACAAATAAAAAGTCATTACTATTAAAATAATTAGATAACCCGTAATTCTGTTTTACGTAAACATAACAGTAGCCATTTCAACTAACAAAACCATTATTATTAAAATAATCAAATAATCCAAAGTTCTAAGTTAAACTATAGAAATAAAGCCATGTTAACCAGCAAAAACAAATAAAAGAACTAATATTTGTTATAGCTGCTAGAAGGCATGCCAGATCTGACAAAGGGCAGTCACTCTAATTGAATCAAGTAGAACTGGCAAGGGCAGCCACTCTAATTGAATCAACTGGAACTGGGCAGCAAATAGCACTTATTATCTTATCAAGCCACATCCACTGAGGCAAACCGACTGTGCGCCAGGGTGCAGTCCCTGGCCCTAGTCCCGTGTGTAAAACACTTTAACATCAAACACTTGGCTAATTAACCAATCAGCTCTGTTTTACTGGCTTGCTCACCCCTAACTCACAGCCTGTCAACTCAAATTTGTCCCAGAGCTGAGAAGAGTGTGGGGAGCATCTCAAAAGTTTCTGCTGCATGACATTCTCAATAAAAGACGGTGGTTAACAATTTCACTAGATATGTAGTGATAGCAGTTCATTATGAAATTTATAAAGGAACTATTTATTAGTAACATGAGCAGGTACACAAAATTACTGGGGATGAATAGTCATTCTATTGGGAGAGGGGGGGGGGGAATGCCCGTACTTTGTTATTTCTGGCTGGACTGGACGAGAACTTGACTGAGCCAGAACAGAAATGGTTTTAAAATGATTTTTATTGCAAGTGAAAAACCGTGAGATTTTCGTGGCTTACCATGAGACTGTGAAATTAGAAATGGTCATGATTACATTATAGTATGTCACTGTTTACAGCTGAAAGATAGGTATAAAATGTCTTTATCTAATTATTAGTTAAGTTGCTGCTTCAGAACCAAAAGGGTTTAACTTGGGGTAGAAGAAAATGGAGAAAAGGGCCAAAAACTATTTCTCACCTAGAAACAAGTTTTATTTCAAGATAAATGTGGGATAGCTTCAGAAACCTACAACTACCTTTGTGCACCAGATGCAGCTTTGTTATACCAGAAAGTGCCAAACCCAGACTTATACCCTTTTGGTGCTGAAGCAGAATAGTGTATTTGTTTTATTTGTATGTACATGTACACATGAACCTGTCTTAAGCAGCCACCTAAAATAATAACAAAAGAAAAAGTCTCATAAGCCAGGTAAGCATAATAGTGGATATTTTATTCAAGTTTAGCTGGTCCAAGAGAATAAATACAGTGGCAAATCTAGTCCCCCCCACCCCCTAAAATATGCGATTAAATTTGTTTTTTTAATGTTTTTTTTTAACTTCAAAGAATCCGGGGAGTCCCCATAAATGGATTTTCTGGATTCGCCACTGAAATGAATGGCATTTAAGACAGGTGGATGCTAAACAGATGGGCCATTTGGGCAAATATTACTGTATGTACGCTGTTAAATATTTTAAATGTTTGCGAATTCTGTTTCTAATTAAGCTGACTTATCTTGACTTTTGAAAGAATAACAATCTATAAACATGTCGCATTACAACTTTAAAAAAACTCCAAAAACGTAACTGGTTAAATAAAAAAAAAAAATTCTTACATATTATATTTCCATTTTGCTTTATATTTTTTATTTAGTTGCAAATTATTAAACTATTTTTTTTTCTTTAAAAAAGACCACATGGAAACAGCATTCTAAAGAAAAGTTCTCACTGTTTTATAAACTATTTTTTAATTTATTTTACATGAGAACAGACATTTTGAAACTCTCCCTCCACTATGTGGAAAGAGCAATGTAGTTATCCGGATGACTAAATTTGATTTGTGCTGAGCGGAACAGGGTTTTCTACACAACAAATCCCATCTTATTGGTCTGACCTAGTGAATCATACAATTAAGATTTCAATTTAGATAAGAGGTGCTCTTTGGAGGGGCTAACTGCTGATGTGACAACCCTTAAATGCATGCAAGATTCTACACTATAAAAGACTCACATTTAACAAGACCCCCTCATGCTTTGTAATTTAGTAAATAAACATGCGTGCAGCCAGTTCTGTCCAAACCGGAATCTGTCACACCCACAAATCTGTCTGAACTGGATTGTTTTTTTTTTCATCCTAAAGTTTTGGCTGATCCAGCTATTACCTTAGCCACACCCACTTTTTTGACCTGTCAATCACTCGCTGCTTTAGAACCAAAAGGGTGTAAGTCTGGGTTTGGCAGTTACTGTTATCAATGAATGTCCCTAAATAAGCTGCATCTAGGGTGTACATGTACTGTAGGTTTCTGAAGCTACCCACATTTATCTTCAAATAAAAAGATATTCCAAATAAAACTTGCATCTAGGTGAGAAACAATTTTTGGCCATTTTCTCCATTACCTACTACCCCAACTTACACCCTTTTAGTTCTTAACAGTGCACTGTTTGCACATTGCACTTTGACCAGTATCTGCATAATCAAAACACTCTGAATCAGTCATTTTTGTTCTCCCCTATCTCCTGTTTAGACAAATACATCAAAATCAAATATTATTTTTTGTTCTATTAAATAATGTTTTAATGTAACAGGAGAAGAACTAACATTTATAGTATGAAATGTCTCAGGCAATTTAAACTCCAAAATTGGTACCCATTGAAAATGAAAGCATTTTTTTTTCATACCTTTCTCCAATCTCTCACAAAAACCTGATCCTTCCAAATAAAAAAACGTTATAACTGCTATGGACAGCTTCTTAGACTATGTTGGTGAACTAATAAAAAACACTTCAAAGAGTGAGGTTTGTGGTCTATGTTATCTGTGCTATGCTGAGTGGAGTGGGCAACATGCACGTGCTCCGACTTGCTAAATTACAAATGTCACCCAGTATCACAGCCATATTCATCAGAAATACTTTCACAAAACATGTGCTCTCCATCTGACTAAAAAAACACATCCTCATACCAAGTAGAAAAAACTAGCATTTGTTTTCTATTTTCATAACATAATGAAACCAAAGTTTTGTAGCTTTTCTTAAAACAATATATTAATGGAATTTGAATTTAATTACAGAGTATTATCCAGAGTATTATTATTTTCTTTTTCATTCCAAAATGATAAACTGTCGAATTTATTAAAAATAAAATATGGGTTGTAATTCAATTTGGGCTATTTTCTGTTCCAACCAGTAGTCAACAACTGGTTCATCAAAGGCCGTAATATGCTGTCCTGTTTCTGGGAAAGTGCATTAAAAGACCCCTTGCTGCTTATCAGAAAGAGTAGCCTATGTGGCAGCAGCAGATTTCCTCTAAAGAAATGTGTCAGAATGACCATATGCTTGACATCCAATAGCTGATGATGAGATAAAAATCAATGTGCTCTAGAGGCATTGTTAAATAAAACAAATTTTACTTTTCAAAATAATGCAAATGCAAATGACAATTACAATATTTCTCCAAACTATGACCTATGTAATCCAGACATCTGTCTATACTAAACTGAACTTTGGGTGTAAGCTGATCGGAAAGGACTACTAAATTAAAGCAATCTGTGACTCAAACTGTGACATCATCAATCTATACGATGTTTTTGTCGTTTGCTGAAATTAATATTATCAGAGGTATTTCTTAAGACTTTTAAAATAAAACACAATCAATGAAAACCGTTATTTTGTACATGTTACACACATGCATTTTCTGCTCATAAACAAATTATCATGCTTGCAAAACTGAATAAACTCATTTGAAAATTGTTTTATTGCTTTAGCACTCGCTCATAACATAATACAATTTCCAAACTGGTGTAATAAATTCTGTATATCACATGCACTCATGCAATACTCTGTATTTCTAGCAGCATCAGCCTCTGCAACATCTGTGTGAGGCTCGCTCAACTTGGCTCGTTATGTATGGGTTATAGCCATGCTACAAGGGTAAAACCATTCATCAAAATAATACAGAGAATTTCAGCTGACAGCCATTGTTGAGCAGTGAACGCCCACCTTCCTCACATGTACGTTCTCTCACTATTTAATTTCCTCATATCAATCAATAACCAAGTTTTCAGTCGGTTATGGTGATGAAAAATATTTTCTGATAATTACTTCTACAATGCTAAAAAATATTCTGAAATATCAAGCTTTCTGTGAGAATAAATGAACAGAATATTGAAAAGAAAACAAAATGTCAGTTCATTTTGAAATTAATTAGTTATATTATGTTCTTTAATAAATGAAACTCCTACCATACGTTTATAAATACAATAAAAAAAAATTAGCAATATACAATTTCATCTACGACACTTTGCAACAAAAACACAAATACAGACACCATAATTTTTTTTTTCCTTCTGAAACAGACATTTTTAAAATCTCATATTTTAATTTGTTATATGTAAATGTATCATTTATCTTTAGTATATTTTCTAATCTGTATACAATTTTTCTTCTTTTATTTTTAGTTATCAAAATTCATTAAAAAAAAATGTCACCAGTAGATAATTATTTCAATAAATACAATTTAAAAAAATCATGAGTGACTGAAATGTGAGTGCATCATTTTTGATTTAAACTGATAGCAGGTTATTATTTTAATAATTAAGTACAAATCATTTTGTTAAGCAAACACTTGTTTCGATATTTTTATGAGTAACAAAAATACATGCATCTCAGTTTTGATAATGCCACTTTAATTAAGCATATAACATTAAAATTGAACAATATCATAATGAAAGAACTAACTTTACAGTTTTTCTGTTTGTTGTAAAATCATATGCAGATCCAGGGAAGATCCAAACTCATACATTTGGCCATCAATTAATATTATTTTAATATATAAAGTTTAAACCATAAATCTAACTATATATTAATTTAACCAACTCTACAAACATCTAACAAATTGACAAGACGTAATTAAAGCTGCGAATAACCTAAAACCTCGAAATAACAAATTTAAAATTGCTAAAAACATGTCAGAGCAAAAACAAAACAAACAGTCATGTTACTCTGTGAACACTTTGTGAACTAGAAAGCAGGGCAACATTTTGAGAAAACAGCCCCAACGAAGAAACACACAGAGCTAACAGCATGGAGCAATGTGGATTCATTCCTCCTTTATATCTCTCCCATCTATCTCCAGCTTGCAAACAGATGGTCAATTTACAACACAGCGACCTAGCGAGACACAAAGTCAAGAAAAATTTGCAGAAAAGTTTACAAGAGAGAAAAAAATTGCTGATGACTCCTAATGTTTGTTTTAGGAAGATAAGAGTTTCTTAGACAGATGGGATTCAAGACTTTTTTTTCTCAAGTTTTTTCTTCTTTTTTTTTTTTACCGTTATGCCTTATTCAAGTTCAGACAAGTTCTTTATAAATTATAGTTCGTGGAGGGTCAATAGCTATGATTATATAAAATATTTATGCTTAATGAGATGATTTAACTTTTGATGGGGTTCAAAAAGAATGTTTCAGTTTTTCTTCTGTCATGCTTTATGCAATTTCAGAAATTCTTTTACAAACAAAACTTGTTTAGTTCTTGGTGGGTCAAAAGCTATGGATATATAAAATATTTATGCTGAGATAATTTTAATTTTTTAATAAGGATTGATGGGGTTCCAATAAGAATGTTTCAGTTTTTCTTCTGTCATTCTTTATGTAAATTCAGAAGTTGATGGGGTTCAAATAAGAATGTTTCAGTTTTTCTTCTGTCATTCTTTATGTAAATTCAGAAGTTCTTTTACAAAAACTTATTTAGTTCATGGTGGGTAATTAGCTATGGTTATACAAAATATTTAAGCTTACAGAGATTATTTTAATTTTTTTAATTGATGGGTTCAAAAATGAATGTTTCAGCTTTTCTTATGTCATGCTTTATGCAAGTTCAGAAGTTCTTTTACAAAAAACTGTTTAGTTTATGGTGGGTCACTAACTATAGTTATATAAAAAATATTTATGGTTAATGAAATAATATTTATTGTTTTAAGAAGAACTGATGGGTTTCAAAAACAAATGTTTCAATTTTCTTATGTCATGTTTGGGAGGAATAGTATCCATGGTAATTTTAGAGTAAAGTATACTTTACTTTTATTAATAAGAAAGAACCCCATCTTGAACAAAAATTTAGTACACAGTAAAAAAAGGTCTGCGGGTAATGAAAAACTGCAGCAATCTCCAGGGCATTGCCACAGGCAATTTCAGGGGTTGTATGAGGTTTCTTATATGAACCATGTGTCATAAATACCCTGCATTTCACACACAATAGCCATTGATTAACCAATTTACTTGGGTATTGTTATACAAAAAATCTTTTCTTTTTTTACAGAAGAAACCCGCTTCAGTCACAAAGATTACGTTTTGATTAGCTGCAAGACATCTTTTACAAGCACCCATTAACAGAGCATCATATACATGTACTATAGTCTTTGATATACAAGTTGTGGACCACTCACAGAAACAGAAAAAATTATCTAATGGATTTACTAATGGGATCATTTCTATGACTAAACAGCACATCAACTGGACTCTCTCCTTACACCCTGAAAGTTGTAAACTTTTCAATACCACCCTGATGACCTATAATACTTTCACCTAACCCACAGACTAAATATTTACACAGAGCTGTGAAACACACATCAAGATGGTGGTACCAGCCCTATTGATAAGACTGTCCATGTAAGCTTTCCATCCATCAACAAGGGAAAACATATTTGTCCCAAGAAATGATAAGCATGTAATTAAGCAAATGAAAGCCACATGTGCCTCTAGGCTTTTACATACAACAAGTGTCCAAGAAGTCACGTGAGTGTGAACCAGAAATATTCCCAGCATGTGTGTACAACACGTTTTCTTATCTTACTGCAAATTACATTTGTGTTTCCACGGTTTCAGTTTGGCTCAAACTGATGCAGGACTGAAATCCTTGATAAAAAGTATATGGACCAAAATTAAAACATACCCAGGGTAAACAGGGTTGATGATAAAGGCAAAACTAAAATTTATATAAACAATATTAAGGTATTAAGATTTAAAAAAAAAAGAGATTTTAAAATAAGTGATTATGTTTGCAAAATATTTATTTAAAAATAAAAACCTGTTCCACTGGTCCAACATTGTTTCGACCCCCAGTTCATAACTGTTTTATTGTATTGTATGGTTATTTAATGAACCTTCTCCTCCCCCCCCACAACCCCTCCCTCCACCAGCACAAAAAACAGGGATTGGCTATTGGGGGTATATAACTGTTGTAATGGTAAAAATTATTAACATTTTTATAATTATTTAACTTTTATTATTATCAATTTATCTTCTTGAAATTTTAAATAAAAACATAAAGAAACTTGTAAGATTACTTTTGTAAATAATATTTTTACTTTTTTATTATTATTATTTTATCTTAAGTACAATATTTCATTAATAAAATATCTTTTCAATATGTCTGTTATTTAACCAAACTAGTAAATAAAATATTATTTTGTCTGACTGAATCTTTTCTAGAAGAAAAAAATAATAATGTAAAACATTTATTTGCCATGGCATGGAGATAAGAGCTTGACAAGAATAAAACTGCAGATAGTGTCCATCAAACTGCAAACACAATGATGTTTCTGTCAGAGAGAATCGGCAATATGCCTGTTTCAACTGAATGGTCAGGTAATCTTATCCCACAGAATCATCGTGAAATATGGTCAGAATGAAACAGAGACTAACAAACCCAATACTCTGTAGTTCTTGAATTTCAATAAATATTTACCATTATTGTCCATGATAATTGTCAGTGCTCAATACACAATAATATTTGGAAGCTGACTTTTGTATAATAAATAATATAAACAATGATTGCGACAAACAAAATGTGGCTTAGAGGTAGGACTACAGCAAGTGCTGTTGATTATTAAATAAATTCCAAGCCAATCAACCAATCAATATTTTATTGTGAAGAAAAAAACACCACTATAGGGTAGTACAATATACATCACATTAGCGTTTCCCAAAGTGGTAGGTACTGTCCCTAACCTGGGGGAGGTGGAAAGATCCATGGGGGTGGTGAGGAAAAAAAGAGGCAGTAAGGGTATGGCAGGAAGGCATCAGAACCATGTAATAATTAGTTGAATTAATAGAATTAACATAAGAGTTATACAAGAAAGCATTATTTTATTTTATTTTGCTGTATTCTTAATACTGACAAAGAGGTGTGTCTTTCTGTGTGTGTGGAGCGTATGGGGGGAGGGAATTAGGGATGAGGCCTGAGAGCCAAAGGGGCCATAGCCCAAAAACGTTTGGGAGTCACTATATTACATGAATATAAACAATTCACAATTAGTGAAGAGAAGTGAAAAATAGTGATCTTTTTAAAACAAAAGTCCTTTTATAGCCATGGTTAAAAATATTAATTGATACAAATACTACAGAAAATGTTATTTCCACTTTTTAAAATATATCTTTCTATAAAGATTCCAATGAATTAGATCTATATGTCCACTACTTCTCAATGGAATCCTGTACCATTAGTATCTGAATAATTAACAGATTCATATGTTCACTATTTTTTAATGGAATTACGTACTAGTAAATAAAACTATGTATACTTTAAATATCTAAATAATTAACAGATTCGAATATCCACTATTTATATTCTATTAAATGATGTAAATTTTAAATATTTCAATAGTAAACAGATTTTTAATGGAATTAAATACTATTAAACTATGTAGCCTTTAAATTTTTAAGTATGAAAAATTCACAAATTTAAAAGTTCACTATTTATCTACTATTAAACTATGTAGGTTTTAAATATTTCAATAATTAACACATTTTTAATGAAATTAAACACTATTAAAGTGTATAGACTTGATTAAATATCTGTAAAATTAACAGATTCGAATGTCCACTATTTATATACTATTAAACTATGCATATTTCAATAGTAAACATATTTTTAATGGAATTATATACTATTAAAGTATCTAGGCTTTATATATCTGTAAAATTAACATATTTGAATGTCCACTATTTTTTTTAACGGAATCGTTTAGATATAAAAAGAAGAATAATTCTTCTGCCCAACATTTCATTTCCTTCTTTCTAGCAGCAGATTCTCCTCAATATGTTAATGACACAAACAAGACTAATTTTGGAGCACAGGTCTTTGATGCTGGCAGGAAGAGTAAATTAAAATTTTACCATGTCAAGTTTATGCCACAAGACCTCAATTAGTTCTGTCAGCTACGTTAAATAGCTTGGCAAATCAACTTTCAATCAGGTCTTATCACGGCTTGTGATAACACGGCAACCTCACATCTGCATTGTTGTGTACGGAGGATGACTCTCCCTCCATTATGAGAGATGTACCATGTAATGGGGTGTAAGAAGGGCAGGAACATCTGGTAAGGTGCTGGCATCACATAAAAACAACAACTTTCATCTGCCTATTAGATAGGATAGAAGCACCTGAATCCCAGATAAAAACAGTCAACAGTAAAGAACGGGAATATTAAGTCGATTAGAAATGAGAAAAGTTATCGGACGGTTCATATGCTGGCCAATTTAGAAAAGGTTTTTGGATAAAAGAAAAATTCTTCAATCATTTCATGCAGTCTGATTTAGAAACATTGACAAACAGTTTTAGCAAATGGCTGATTTAGGAACATTCTTAGATAGTTCATTCACCAAGATTATAATGGTTCAATACTAGCATTTAAAGTTTCCAGACTTTGTTTAAATCACAAGTCCAGAGATTACAGTTTTATAAGAAAGAACTCTACAAGGAATAATCCAATTAAAAACTAAATTTTCTCTGTTGGTTGCACTGTATTTAAGAGTTGATGAGGTCAAGAAGGTCTGTTGATAGATAAGATACTTCCTCAACGCCTATCAAACATGGAGGTCACAATCATTCTTGGTGGTCTCACCCAGTCTTGTTCAAACTCGTAAACCATCTTGCATTATGGCTGCCAGGTCTATGCAGGTGACCACCTCTCCCTTCACTAACAGTAACACACGACTAGCTGTGATATACGGTCTGCAGCCGATAGTTATTACACACTCTTTGCTTTGATGACAAGCAATTCGGAAAAAGTATTTTTAGGATATGAGATATGGTTCAATTAACACTGATAAACCGTTAAGATTACTCTTTATTTTTCCTGTGCATTATACTTGTTAATAAAATGAAAACATTTTCATACATGTACGAAGAATATCTAACGGGTTATAAATTAATTTATATCATGTTTCTTTGATGTGAATGTGAAACTTTTCCTAACTGTGTGTGGCATGTATGTATTATACAATAACGAGATCAACAACAAATGAGACCTACTGTATATTCCTTATTTAAAGCCCCCGGGTGCATTACATTTTGCAAATTTGGAGATTGCTGAATTTACAATAGTTTGAAATTGTTAAATATTTTGTGCAATACAGATTACTAGTGTGAGCATTCATTATATTCTTTGGATCAAATGGCACGATCATGGATTTATGCTGGCGTAAGTGATTTTTATTTTGCAAAATGGCCGGGGGGAGGGGCTGGGTGGGGGTAGTGTTAATTAGGGATGTTAAAATGCTTTTGACTTATCAAATTTAATTAAAATACAACTTGTTTTGGTCCTTATTGTGAATTATATTTTAGTGTTAAAAGTAATTAATGAAGCAATTATAAATTCTGGTCTGAACTAATCCAGACTACACTAAAATTAAAATGGAAACATGATCACCAAAAGGGGCACAAATTACATTATTTTCCTTCAAATACGTTTAGTTCCAAGACTACCATGGCTTTGTTCAATAAATTCAATTTGACAGAACTTCCACTGCTGAGCCAGATAAAACTTCATCCATTCTTCATTCCCTTGTGTACTGTATTGTGAATTAGCTATTAGTTTTTATGAGATGACAAATTCCAAGTTAGTTACAAGTTTTGTTTGAAGCTGGAGGCAAAAAGAAAGGTTTGCATATAATGACACCTTAGCACAGTGTTTATTCAGAAGCTATTAGGGGTCAAACATTGTTTGTGACTCATGGTATTCAGAAAGAAAGAGAACCTAATTTCATAAAGGCTATTCTTTTTGATTAGCAGCAAGGGATCTTTTTATGTGCACATATAATGTCTTTTGTTAAATCAATTGTGGACTACTAGCTGGTATGAAAACTAGCCTAAATGGGAAATTTTAAGCAAAACATAAGATGATTTTTTGTTTGTTTATTTTTTGTTTAATAACAGCACTTGAGCAGTGATTTATTAATCATTGGCTAAATGATGTCAAACATCTAGCAATTTAGAAACATAGTGTAAGCCAGACTCTGACGGGTTTTGAACCACTGTCTTCATTATGACAGTGAGAGTCTCATATCCTACACAAGACAAATTCTTGGAGATATTCCAAGGTATAAGAAATGCTACCAAACAGAATAACGCATTCCACTACTAAATGATGGGACACCAACTAGGATGGAGAAGGTCTATTGAATATTATCAATAAGCAGACAAAGAATCTATGTATTATGGCACAATCCTATTTTGGAGCCCCAGTGGTTCACTGGTAGAACGTTGGACTCTGAAGCTGATGTCAGTGGTTCAAACCCCATTGGAGGTTGGATTACATCTGACTAGGTGTCAAAATAACCAAATGTTTGACATCCAGTAGCCGATGATTAACAGATCAATGTGCTCCAGTTATGTCATAAAATAAAGCAAAACAAAAAACAATATGCAAATAAAGAATCTATGTATTATGGCTCAATCCTATTTTGACTTAAGTTTAATAAACATATAAAATTTCAAATGCTATAAACCGACAAAAATCTGTTCTTCACTTTGCCATTAATTATACTTCAAATTAATGTCAACAGAACTGCTTAAAGACTGATAGAGTTAATTAACGTCAGTATATCAATCAGATTCACTTGGTGGGTGAGCTATAACGTAAGCAACTGACAGCATGTCAGATAAAGCCTTGTAAAACTTCAACTATCAGTGTAACAGGTTCACGGACTGGTACACGTTATCTGACAATGTCCAGACACTGGTTTGACAGATGCACAACACCCCTCCGGTTTGTGCAGCACCAGTGCAGCCAGTCTCTTATCATTTGCAATTTACCTCACTATCAGAGAACATGCTCACGCTTACAGATAGGCATTAACATGTTCCAGATCTTTTGATGACAATTTCGATGACATGAGGTCGACACCTTTTCATTTCATAGCTCAACACATTTTTATTGGCAAATGGGCTTTCTAAACTTGCTGTTTTATCCTATTTAGTGGAGCTTTAAAAAAAAGTGTTAGAATTTTCACCATTTTTTATTCATATTAAAAATTAAATTACATTTCAATATGTTAAGAAAATTTTTGTATTTAGAACTATGGTTCCTTTTCCAGTTTTATATTTAGAACTATGGTTCCTTTTCCAGTTTTATATTTAGAACTATGGTTCCTTTTCCAATTTTAACCATGCTGTCTAGCTTTACATACAATATATTATTTATATAGTCATTCCTGTTTTAAGTATTATTAACACTATTGTTTGGGTTCATAGTCCACCCTTTCCAATTATGGTAGGAGTCCATTCAGTTATAAATTTTAACACTTCCATTTATAATATTGGATGCTCCAGTTGTAAATCTATATACTACAATTCAAAACCAGGAAGCTCCACTTTATGTATGGCCTTCAAACTTGAATATATATCAAAATATTTCAATCTTTAACTCCAAAATGTATTAAACTATTCCAGTTATACACCAAGAGTATGCAGCAAACAGAATTTTATTTTTAAAATAATGATTCAGGCACCTCTTCAGAAATGTCAGTTGGGAGGTGGGTGGGTCTTGGTATTATAATGTATAACATATCTGTCTAAAATGAACTGAATAATGCATTAAAAAATATATGTATTGTAGAGGGGTTATTTTGACACCACCCCTGCAAACACATTTGTAATTAATAAAAAATAAATACCTCTTGAATGTGTTGAAAAGTTTGTCATTAATTGATTACGGCTTCACATGCCTTATAAGCAACAAAAAAAATATATATATGAGAAAAAAATGTAACTGTATGCAAGCAGTGTTCCCACAGATGAAGCGATTTCATTGAGACAAATGTTCTTGGTTCATTAACCCTAGACATCATCGCCTGTAACATCTGCTCATTTGTCATACACAAGCATTTATGCATGGCCCATTTAGTTTCAATCTGTCTGGACAAGCCCTCCATAACAACTTATTACAAGCCTGGGTCATGCCGGAACACCACAGAGACAAACATAGAACAAAGACATGAGAACCCCAGCAAGGATTCCTGTCCAAGAGCATGACCAAGGGAATCGTCTGCTGCCCCCCATGGAGGACAATAAATAACTTGTGATCATACCGTGCTGATTTCCATACAACACCAACCACCTGGTTAAATTTTTATACCTCCACAAATTAGATTAAGTTTCCACTCTAATCTCTTGTACTATGTTCCTAAGAGAATTAGAAGGTTTAAAATTCAGGAATTTTAAAAATTGGGGTCTTATCTTGAAAGGGGGTAAAAAAGAAGATATATGATTAATGGAAAAGGAAAATTGTTCTTGGGGGGGGGAGGGGGTGCACAGATCATCACACCCCATCCATGACCACCAATTTGCTTATTTCCCCATTATAGTTTGGTGATAGGTAACTTTGGATCCTCTACTCACTGAAATATTAATAACATCTTTAAAAATATCTTTGGAATACATTTAAACAATTCCTGCATTAGCCCATGACATAACACTCAACAGAGATCTGTCATTTGTACAGTGGTAAATGACTCTTACAACCTGTGTTTTATAAAAGTTTTAAAAAATGCTGCCTACCTTTGCATATCTCTGAGCATAAGTACCAGTGAGAAGTGAGTGAAAGATGATAATAGTTTCATCCAGGTCCCACACAAAAACTCTTTCGAGGTCAGATTCGGGTCCAGGGGATGGCTGTGTACGACTCCGCCCACGAGACCGAGAACCTCTCCCTGCAATAAAGGAAAGGTTGGGGAATCACTACTGTTTACCACACACACCTACATAGCACAGAACTGGGAAAATCACATCTATGAGAGTAATTCTGAACACAATTTCCTATTCATACACAAAATACACTTGAAAAGAAATGGGTTACAGTCATTTGTATTTATTAGTAATTTGTATTATTCATTAGAATGTTGACTGAAATCCACAATAAAACTGACATAAGAATTTGTATAAACTATTAAAATGTCAATAGCAATTCACCCTAAAAGCAACATTTAAAGCATATAAATATGGGGGAGGTATCTGAACATTTGCATACTATGTATGAATAGGAAAATGTTGAGTACTGAATGATCACTTAGTACAACTACTCACCAATGTCATTTTATAAATTACAAAGTAACAAGAAAACATAATGTTTTAAAGAGCAATCACTTTCACATTTGTAAGTATCACAACACTACAACTGACTCAAAACTTTAAAGAACTTTATTTAGAAACTTGGTCAATGTGACTAGTCCATGTCATTAAAACTTTAACCAACTAACTTTATGTGATAGAAACATGGAACTAACCAATACATTTAACAAATATTGTCCATACATCTCTTGAGAGCTAGATCTTTGTAAAGTTCTATTCAACAGCTTTATTACTAAGTAAATCTAAATATACATGTGTCACTATAACTATTCCATGGTTAAACACTTTACTAACTACATCTACTGCTACTATTTCATGGTTAAAAGTATTAGTAATTAAAGTTACAAATGCTAGATAGTTGCAATGTTTCCATAGTTAAAAGCTTTACTAACTACTGTACATCTACAAATGCAAGATCTTTGCAATTGGTCCAAAATTAAAATATATGTAGTCATTTTGAAGCACTCGAAATTCAGACCATCTTGTGACGGGAATTTATTTCAAATAATAACAAAGTAAATACCAAATAACAATAAAAATGCCATTGCAGATCAATTTTGCAACAGCTTTTTGCAATGTCACTGCTGCCAGCCATCACAAATTTTGAGGGCTAATTTTGACATGCTGAAATGACTGCTACTGACCTTCTATAAATAGCAATGAATCTTTTGCAGAAATGTGAGAAGAGTTTTGAACAAAAATGCAGAAATTAACCAATAAATTAACAAGGTTCTAAGAGCAAGCCTTTCCCTCCCTGAAATTTGTTTAAAGGCTTCAACAGAGAGAACCTATGTCATGGGGTGAGTAGGTGTCACAGTTCGTGTTGATGTTATCAAATGCATGCCTGACTGCAAATGCATATTGAATAGGCAACTGCAAGAGTTGGACACACATTACTGATGCCACAGTCTGGATCTGGCCATTTCTATGTACTTCTTCCAAAAAACAGTATAACACATGCCATGGCCAACTTACCCACAGCCATTGAAATACAGACAAATTTACAACAGCACTTAATAGCCATCACTAAATCATTTCTCCATGGCACCACAACAACAATTTGTAAAGAAATGAGAATACAGCATAATATATTTATATTTTTGTAATGGCTGTATAATACAGCCACAAAACCATTATATAGCATTTTTTTTGTTGACATTACTATTTGTTGCAGTGAATGTGAAGAGCTTTACTCAGGTCTGTAGGAACAACTTTAGGAGTGGGTACAAACTATGTCACATTTTGGTTACAATGGTAAACATTATTGTGAAAAAAAGAAAGAAAAAAGGCTATTGTGGGTGTGCGTGTGTGGCCTACGGGCCTGGTATCTGTGATGGATCAGAGGCTAATGAACACACACACACTATGTATGTATTGTTACTGTTGACCAAGGCAAAGATCAGCACTCGACTACTAAAATATAAAACTTACTTGTACCATTTTCTTTTAGTGGAGGTGACGGACTTGACATTGTTGACCCATACTGGGTTTCTGCTTAAAACAAAATAAAAACAATCTTTGTACAAAATGATACACAGACAAAACATAAGACACATGACAAACTGCATAAACAAAGACAATGACAAAATGCTTCAGACTACTTGGTGGTAGTAGCCAGGGCCGCCCAAAGCTCGTAATAGGCCCAGGCCAGATGGGAAATGTATGCACACATGTCAGATTGCTCAAAAAGTATTTTTGTAATACGTGCTAAATACCAGGGGAGTAGGCCCCTCAAAATCATAGGTCCATGCCAACTCTCCCATTTGACACCCCCCTTCCCATGTGTCATGACCTGGTAGTAGCAACAATCTAACACTTCCAGTTGTGTTAGTTCAAACATCAAGCCTCATATGACTAAAGTATTGTAAAATCTAACATACTTAATGATACAAAACCTTACAACTGATTCAGTAAATGAAATTGGTAAGAATCATCACATTCAAAATCATATCAATACAAGATAAATTCAAGGAATTTTCCAATTCCTTTGATAAAGAGTCAGAAAATTCATAAATTGCATATAAATTATGTTAAACCTTCTTTCAAACAATAAAGAAATAAATTAACATAAATTAAAGCAATTATTTAAAAAAACAAAAACAACAATAAAAAACCCAAACATTCCCCCAAGGTTAACAAGGTAAATATAACTAATGTGAACTTTTAAAAACTAATAGAAAAGGCATAATTGTTTTTCCATATTACCTATGCCAAATTTGTCAAACAAACAATTTCTTCAGTGGAAGACCAATAAACAAATTACCAAGGGCTTACAAACTAAATATTGTATGTATTAAATGAAAAGCAATCGGAAAAAGCTCCGATTACCACTGGTCAATACTTTGTCTGACGGTGATTAAAAATACATAACATAGTTAATAGACCTTAGCTTTTGGAAAAGGATCTTTTTGTCAGCGATGTCAAGCTATTTTCCCTTAGCAATACAACTGTCACAAGTCCATTGAATCGTGACACAAACCATCCAGCAATCATTAAGTCTGGCAACAAAACAAATAATAAACCTTTTCTGATTTTTCCATGTCAAGACCGAGTTTGTCCTGACTACGACATAAAGCTAACAATAGTCCAAGGAAGCACTGGACCGAGGACTGCCCAATCCATTAAGTGACCAGCTTAGCAGACGGACATTTACAGAACGATTGAAAATGAAGCATCATTTGAAAGAGACAATATGTATGAAGACAAATTACAGACTTGAGACGAATAAATCATCACCAGTGCATCATTCACTGAAGATGCCCTTACAACATGGATGCCCTGTCAGCGATGGGCCAGATTTATGGGCGACGGGTCAAAAGTGGTTCTTTCCCACTTGACGACAACAATGGGCCCTGAATGTATTTCTCAATGTCATTGGCCCAATTGTGTCTGCTGGCAGTTTTAATCTGTGTCTACTTCAGCTGTCAAGAGGGTATTTTATAAGTGGACATCCATTTAGGAATATATTGGAGAGTATTAGTGAGAAAGAATGTCTTTCCTAAGGCACACACAAAGACTGTGTATTGACAATAATTGCTGTTTATGTGAGGTTCACAAACTGATAGGTGGGAAGCAGATCACAAATTTGAATATTTAGAAAAAAAGGTGAAATGAGGACATGGTAACATTGAGTTTGCAATTACTTCATTTTGAGAATGAAAGGACTTTTGTTTTACAACACCTCATCATTTTGTTTAATTAGCAGCTATTAGGTGTCATATGCATGATATTTCTGACACATGGTTCACAGAGGAAACCTGCTAACACAAGCTACTCTTTCCAGTTAGCAACAAAAGTCTTTTACGTGCACTTTCCACAGACATGATAGCCTGTGACATCAGTCATAAACCACTGGCTGGAATGTGAAATAACCCAACTAGTGTACTGAATGGGATTGATCTGATGACCCATTGCATTTCATGCAGATTCTCTGCCTCTAAGCTCCCGCTCACTTAATTAAAAAAAAAATGACTTGTTTGCTATAATAGCTGGAAGTAGCTCAGTGGCAGAACCCCAAGCTAGCATGATTGGTTCATGGGTTTGATCTTCTAAAAATGGTTCCAAGGAACTACACACAAACTGCATGTGATTAAAGTCTCAATAAGTATTGTAACTCAGTTTTCATTTTTATCCATTATTCAGATTTGTTAGCACTTAACTGCTGTCACTAAATCCTTTTACTATGTAAATGTGAAGGTAATTCTAAAAAAATGAGCATACTCCATAATATATTTATATTTTTGTGATAGCAATACAAAGCAACAGCAAACGTTTTATGACAGCTTTTATGACTGCAATGTTGATTGCTGTTGCAAATTTAAAAGCCTCACCTTTGTAATTTCAGAAGGTCAAATTAATGTGTTATGGATTTTAATCTAAAATGAGAAATAACAGTTTGCCCAAAATAAATAAAAATAAGATGGAACAAATGTCATCTGGATGACATCTTGACTATTGTGTCATAATATTCATGTATCATGTACACTATTTTGCCAAAGTTTTTATGGCTTGGCAAGAACTGAATGACACTTTGCATAATCAATGTTCTTGACAAATATCATTACGGTTGTGTTTTGTCTGCATGTTCACATAACTCAGTGCTGATGACAAACTGGTTACCGATGACGTGTAAAACAAGATGGCACTTTGCAATCTCTTGACAATCTGAAGATCGCCACAAAAAATTTAACTGGCAAATTGTTTCATTCTCAACTTTCTTAATGATTTAATTTGACTAAAAAAGTTTTACATTCAGCAAATAAAAAGATTATTGGAAATACAATCAAATCTGTACATTAAAACCACCCAAGAAACCTATTAAAAGTGGCTTTTATGAGCAGGTGAACTATGGAAGGACACATATACAGGTGGCATTTATATACAGGACATGTTAAGACCAGTTTTGACTGTATATAGATGCCATCCAAAAAAGGGTCTGAGGAAATGCTAAAAAGGATCGAAATGGACCAAAGAAACACTGAATTGGACCATAATTTTATCCTGTAAACAATTTACAGAACATTTTCCAGAAGTTGTAATATTCCCGTCTTTGAGTGTTTTATATTGAGGAAATACTAAAAAAGGATCGAAATGGACCAAAGAAACATTGAAATGGACCACAATTTTATCCTGTAAACAATTTACAGAACATTTTCCAGAAGTTGTAATATCCCCTTCTTCAAGTGTTTTATATAAGTTTTCTTTAATAAAAGATAAAAGTGCGACCACCAACCTGTTGCTGTGGTTGAGGGGACATCTACAAGTTGATATGTTTGTGTGGAAGGCACTGTGGCAGCTGACGAGACAGACGATGTGGTAGGGATGTATGGAAAACTGGGGTAGTAACCAGCAGCAGCAGCGGCAGCAGAACCGTACCCTGGGTAGTAACTTTCTAAGGCCTGAAATAGAAAATATGGATAATTTAATAATTTCTCATCCTTTTGTTTCGAAAAATTTCAACCAAAAATGTATTAAAGGAATTTTATTTTAATTTGACATACTAATACTGTATTACTAACCAATACAGATGCACACATGCAAACTCACATATTTATTAGAGATTGGAGAAGAACAATAACGTCCTGAAACAAGAATGTTGTGAACATGTTATTTCTTAAGTACATATGTATGTGTGTATGTGTATATATATATATATATATATATATATGTATTAATGGATGTGTGTGTGTGTGAGTATATGTATCTCTTTGTGTTTGTTTATAGGTATGTGTATGCATTTAGATTATGTGTTTCTATGCAATTTAGTATGTATATGGTTTTCGTGGAACAAAGTCACCCCATATATGTATATGTTTTAATGGATGTGTGTGTGTGTGAGTATATGTATCTCTTTGAGTTTGTTTATAGGTATGTCTATGCATTTAGATTATGTGTTTCTATGCAATTTAGTATGTATATGGTTTTCGTGGAACAATGTCACCCCACATGATGAGAAGTAGAATAGCTTCTATATGACCATGCGCCAAGCATAGATGACGATAAGTGCACGTGTGTGGAAGCAAACACACACTTCCTCTGCCTCTCCCTTAGCCTTTGCTGCATTCAAGACAAAATTGCTGACTAGACTAGGTTTTGCGCTTCATGTTAAACCCAATGAGAACATTTGGAACCAGTGAATTTGCTACGTAGTGACCATGTATGCTGAACACAAGGCTGACACCACATGCATTCATGCATAGAGAACATTAAAAAAAAACAATGAATTTTTTTCTTCTGTTTTTATTTATTTAATTTTTTTGCTTTTCGCGATGAAGTACCATGTCTGGAAAATAAACCAATTGATCCACTGAAGGGAATCTATGCAACAATATATCACCAGGCTATCCTCCGTTCCCCACTAATGCTAATATAATAACTGCTCCCACTTGGGTAATATAAGAATGTTATGCATTTGTATCATAAATATAGTATGAACTGAACAGTCATACAATATCCTCTGCATTATGGACCGTCTAAAACAGATCAACATGGGACTGTCAAAATGTGTTTGTTTATAATGTAATAAACCTACATGAGACAAATCAATCAATCTGGTTCTGACTTATTTCAAGATTAAACAGATGCTGATTTGACAAAATACAATACTATTGTGAAGAAACAAAACAGTCATAGTTTTGGGAATAAAACTATGTTACATAAATTATGCAACCAAATATAATAAATAACAGGAAAACAAAAACAGGTTTTTTAAACTGTGCTCTAAAGATTTTAACATGCATAATATAGGTATGCAAAACAAATCTTTATAATTTAAATTTAAAATTTATTCAAGTGCAGAATAGGAATATAAAAGATGCATTTAACTGTATAATAGGTAAACAAAATATTAATTTTTAAAAAAAATTTAAGATGCATTCAAGTGTGGATCAGGTATACAAAACCAAATATACTCAATCAAAAAAGAAATTATGCATGCAATCATAAACCAGACGACATTCATGGCAGAAATTTTGGAATTAGATAACCACATCATTTAGGAGATGTGTGTGTCCAGTAATATCACAAGTTGTACATGTTTGCTGCCAATGGACCATTACTGTTACCACCCCATGAAACAAAAATGTCAACAGCATGCATAATTTCTTTTTTGGTTGAGTATAGTTACACATTTTAATACTGTTAAAAAGTTTATAACAGCAGAATAAGTATAAACATAAAATGTTTACAATTTTTAATACATTTAAGATGCATTAAACTCTATAATATGTATACAAAACATAAAAATATTTCTAGTTTTCAACATGTTTTAATGATTCAGTTAACTATGGAAACAGTGGAATAGGTATGCAAAAACATAAAAATCCATCGATCACAATGTGACAAGACTACTGGCCAATCCATTGATTTTTTGCAAGCTGTATCCACAAAGGTAGATCAGTGAATGATCGAAATCATGATGAAGTTCAGTAATTTGATCTCCCAAGAAAGAAGCCATCTTGACTTGTTTATCAATGGCTACAGATTTATAGCGACACATACTGGCGACCGAGACACATTCAACAATGACACGCAAAACTTACCGCTGGGCTATAAGACCAGGATTGTTCGGGTTTTAAAATTATTTCATGGTTTCTAATGGATCTGTCATGTGTTAGCCCATTGTAGCAAATTTAATGGTAAAACAGGCCACAGTATAATGTTTTTTTATTGTCCGTATCAACAGGTTTTTGCTCAATTTTTATGTCCAGAGTTGTTCACAATTCCAAAATGTTTTTCAAACCTGGGGTTTTGATTAATGGGACTTATCTTTTATTGTAAGGTATTAAAAATGATTAATACCTCAGAGATACATGAAGAATTGATAACCTTAAATCCAAACTGTGTCAGGAAAAAGAACACAAGACAGAACTTGTTGAATCAAGCAAGTGTGGTATATTCAATGTGTTTATGGTTTTCATGGACTTTGTAATAACTTAAAATTTATTTTACACAAAACTATCTTTTAAATTCAAATTAATATTCACATCATACAAATTTAACAAGGGGAGAGCTGGCCCAAAGCACAATAATTTTTATTTTTGAACTACGACAAAATAGTACATGTAAAATTTTAAATGGGCTCATAATAATAATCACACAGGTCCAGTTATATAAATGCCAATTTTAAACCCTGATGAGTGATTTTAATGATAATTTTTGAAAATCTTTCAACCTACCTGAGTTGAGTATCCGGCAGTATTTGTTGTACAGTAAGGTGTGTTTTGATTTGTACCTGTAATTAAGAAATAACACTACCTTTTAATACCTTAAACATGAAACAATATATAAAAATAAAATAAAATAAAGCATCAACGTGAATAAAAAATACGTTAATAAAAAATACAGTTGAATTGTTTATCATGAACAAAACCGTATCTCTGCATAAGGCATCCCAAAGGACATATAGACAAAACACTGAGGGCCTGCATACATTGTAAGTTTATATTTCAACTGTGAATTGAGACATGCTAACCTATACACAAGATAACCCAACAATATTTAAAGGGTCATTCACAATAATTGATATTTTCCAATTTGTACAAACTGCTACACTTGGGAAGGATGGGGGATCATGGCAAGCATGTAATTTTATTAGTCATTAAAATATTGACTGAAATTCCCTCCATAATCAACATCTTAACCATACAAAAAAATGGGGCAAAGGGTGAGGTTCTGAAAATTTGTAGCAAAGGGTGAGATTCTGAAAATTTAGGGCAAATGGTGTTTGAAAATGTGTAAACTTTGTATGAAAAGGACAATGTCAAAATTGTGAAGGACCCCTAAACCATATGCTCGTTCTATTATTATAACCATGAGAACCAAACACACACATGCATTGCCCAGTCACATCATCAAAGGTACTATCTGGTCTATTGTTTTGTTAAAAATCCAATGCGTTAAAGTACTAATAACACTAACAGTAAGCAATATTTCAGTAAAAAGATCCATAATTTTAGTATGTGGGTAAAATAGATATTTTTTTTACAGAATAAATATTGATTATTTTAATGAAAACTAAAAAACTTTGCATCTACATTACAGCTGTTGCAGGGCATCACACCATATGTCTCCTGCTTATTCCACTCTAACCCAGTGAAATTCAAGCTAATTGTTTTCTTATTTTCAACATTCAAAAATGTATTATTATCCACAAACAGTTACAAACCTCAAAATAAAAGTTTTTAAAAATCTCATAACCAAACACACACCACACACACACAAACTCACACACAGAGAAAGAAAAAAAAAGAATGAAATATCTCACCTGAATCCAAAACTAACATTTTTCAATATAGGGCAGATTTAATTTTACATGCAATTTGTAACTTTTTGTCACTTTAATAGGCATGTTAACAATTTTATAGAACATAAATATGGCTAATATCCCAGAGTGTACCTTTAACTCACAAACCACAACACAAAACCATTAAGACCAACATGTTTTTAGACAATAATATTGATATGTACATATCAAACATAAATATGATGCAATTCAACACAACAGTTCTAATATAATATGCAACAACAAAAACAAACAAATTATCAATTAAGACATTTTAAATAGATAATTTAAAACGTTGTAGAATTTAAAAAAAATATGAACCAAACATATTAAGCTACCATCAGGCCATAGAATGAAATCATAACAAAATTATTTATTTTTATAAATATATTTATATAAATGTATATTTAAATAAAATTATACCAAATTATTTAATTAAGATAACCAAGGAAATATGTTTTTTTATTATCTGTAAAATTATTAGATCATTATTAACAGCCCAATCTGAAATGAAAATTTATGCCACATAAACAGATTTAAAAAGTGGGTTCTATGTTCACTGGGCTCAAACGAATTAAAATCAAATAATTTAAGGTTGAAAGCCACAATTAAAAGTTAATACTACATACGCTTTATTAACTTTACTATCCTTAAATTTCTAAAATACATTTAAAGTGAAAATGTTATTATAAAAGACAGTACTTTTACTTTATTTAGTATATATTGTTTTAAAATAGTTTTAATACTTCAGCAAGTAACAGCTCTTTATAAATTTATCGATTACATTTTTTCAGCCATAACTTTTAAACCTGACCCACAACAACTCTCTAAGAAAAAGACAGTACTTTCACTTTATTTACTTTACACTGTTTTTAAATAATTTTAATAGTTTAGAAAAAAACAATATGGACCACATAAAAAACAATTTGTGAAATTTATCATTAAAATATATCACACTTTACTTTTTACTAATTCATCAATTAATGTTTTTCAACCATAACTTTTAAACCTGACCTAGCACAGCTGTCTAAGTAAAAGGGTTCAATTTGTTTTTAAAAGCTCACTTAGGAAAAGAATAAGAAAAAAAAAAGATACCATAAGATAGTGTTTCGACAGATGAACAAAGCGAGAAATCGTGTAGATTGTTTGTTAATACTAACCATAGTATCCTGTACTGTTCTGGTACAGTGAGTTATTCCCTGCCATATAGCTAGGAGGGGTAACAACTTGGGCCTGAGGTTTGAGCTTCACTGAAGAAGAAATAGAATTACTGAGCCTCAAATTGCATTGCACTTCGGTACTAACGTTGTTAGTCAAAAATACAATACACACAATCTATTAAAGCAACTGATCTGATTTGTTTAGCCATTTAATCTATTGTTGGTAAATAGTGACACTTTTAATTACTTAGAACTTCTTGTTTGGAATATTCATTTTTAATTTCTCTAGTAGCTCAAAATGGATTTTAAAAACAAGAACACATGAAACATGTTTTTAAAAAAAATAAGATTTGAAGTAATTGAAGTATTATATTCCAAAAATATTTATTTTGCAATAATTTATTTCCCTCGTGATGAAGAATTGCATTACATATATTGTACGCCACTCCCATTATTGGATACAAAAGGATACTGGATGTAGCTAAATGAGGTTATGCATCTTCCCCATATATTCATTCAATATTAGAACAGTACCAATTCTTGAATTTATGGATTTTCTAACAAATATTACGTTCTGTTATGATGGGAGGATAATAAATAAAATACAGTACTTATTTAAGTATGATACCACTTACATTGCAGTTTGTGCATGGTAATGATCATTATCGGTAGTGTATTGGTACTGTGCCATAAAAATCACCGAACCGAAATTTCATTTCCCATGATTCTCGTATCACTGCTGTCATTTTGGATTACCGAAAAAACTGTTTCTGATGGGTTCCCATGATCCAAAAGCATGTAACCGAAAAAGTGTTTCCCATGAAATTTGAAATCTTATGGCCTTTTGTGTTCCAGCTCACTTTTAAAAAGTGACAATGTACAAATAAAATATTTTTTATGATAAATAGTATCATACAGAAACTTGTTTAGTCAATTTTATTTATTCCATTACATATTATGTATTTGTATTATATTTCAGGAGATTAACTTTCAATGTCAATGGCGGTACAAATGAGATCAGCTTCTTTAAGTCATGCCTAGTTATAAAAAACACAAAGTCAACATTGGCAGGATTTAAACCTGCGGCACCAACTCACATGACAGTTTTAACACAGCATGGTCTAAATTAAAGTCATAACCTAAAAATCAACTAATACCCCCAAAAATGAATGATACTCATAACTTTATAATAAGATTACACAATAGATATTTCACAAGTTAACTTCCAACTTAAAAAAGTTTAAAATAGAAGAAATGGAAGTTATTAGAATATATAAAAAAAAAAAAAAAAAAATGAAAAAAGACTTAAGTTGTTACCATTCTATGAAAGATTGTCTGGAAATTATTATCAACAATCAAAACATGTCAGAGTACTATACAATCACTTTTACATTTTATCATTTAGTCAAACCTATGTTGTATGAAGTGATTCAATGGAGTAACAAAATGTTTCTTAAAGACAGGTGGCTGCTTAATACAGGTAAAAATGGTACTAAATTAATATAGGAGAAAATAAAGGATCCCTTTAAAAAATGGGTTCTTAATACAGGTTGCAACATGAGAAGGTTTGACAGTATTTAAAAATCCAGCTCCTTATTAACTTCAAACAAGGAGAGGACAAAAGAAACATTTTCCTAAAAATCTCCACAAGTTAAAAGGTATAAAAAAAGATGCAGGAACAGGACTTTTTTCTACTACAGGCATGACGGAATCAAGTGAACATTGGAGGGAGCAGGGGGTGGGGGCTAACAGAAATAGGCACGAAGTTCAGAGTTTCAAGTGGATATGAGGTTATGCTCCCCCTAATTACGGCAATACACACACACTCTCTTTCTCTCCCCTTTTTTGACTGACTTCTTACTAGTAATATTTTTTATTTAGTATTGAGGGGCTAGAGCCCCCTCTGTTTTGCCATGCCTATACTAACACACTTTCTATGAGATTTTTTTATTTTTTCAACTTAGGGCAAATGACACTGAACCATGTGCCACCAGCACTGTCACACTATAATCACCCTTTCAGTTCATCATATACATAAATAAGTACCCAGGATCATTGCCGTCAAATTTGTAAGCCCCAATCGAAGCCAGCCAAGATCAACATACTTGTCTTTCTGCTGCTGGCTTTTATGTAGCAAGCTTCACAATGGCCAACACGATAAAAGTGCTGCAGGCAATGCGTGACTAAATCATGTACAAAATTGTTTTCTTTGATATCTTCCTGCGATATGTAGACTCACACCAGGGTGCATAAACTGCCCTAAAGCAGGACAAAACCCATACAGGTCGCAATAATACCATGCTGCTATGCACACACAATATCGGTGTTAATATGAGGACTTCCGAATTGGACCAGCAGAGTAGTTGGTACATGGATCATCACAATGACTGTATGTACCTAGTTATTGATCAGACTGAAGTCAATGTAGAGAATCTTTCAAATTCTCAGAAAAGTTCATAATAGAGAGTGAAAAAGTAAAGTTTGTTTTATTTAACGACACCTCTAGAGCACATTGATTTTAATCTTATCATCGGCTATTGGACATCAATCATATGGTCATTCTGACATATTAATTTAGAAGAAACCCGCTTGTGTCACATAGGCTACTATTTCTGCTAAGCAGCAAGGGGTCTTTATATCAACAGTCCCACAGACAGGACAGAACATACCACGTTCTTTGATGAATCAGTTGTGGACCTTCTATAACGGAAAATAGCCCAAACTTCAAATGGGTCCACTGAGAAGGATCGATCTGTTGACCAACAGCTTCACAACGGACACTCTACCATTTGAGTTACATCCCACACCCTTTAGGTGTTAGACATAAGATGCTTTGTGATCCTGGTCTTTAGAGGGAAACTTGCTTTCACCACATAGGCTACTCTTTCCAATAAACAGCAAGGGATCTTTAATATGTGCATTCCTTCCGACAGGACAGCACATACCATAGCCTTTTACCTTTGATAAATCATTTTGGACCTCTGGTTGGTGCAAGTGGGGTAGTGCTACCCACTGAGCCTTATGAAGCACTCACTCTGAGTTGGAGCCAGTATTGAGACTAAAAATCCCATGCCTCAACTGAGAGTTGATCTCAGTACCTTCCAGCCATAAGTCCAAAAGCTTAACCATTATGTCTTCAGGTCCGCTCTCTATGGAAATAATTATTTTTGCCAGTCAAAAATCTGATATCAATCGGTTTGTGCTTTACATTAAAGGAAATGTTTCTATTTAACAATTTAATATTAACAATATTAAAAATTATAAAACTTAGATTTTATAGTTTGCATTTTATTATTTAATTTAGACTAATTTCTTCAATACACACCAGAGGCATTGGAACGAAATTCATATATGGGGGGGGGGGGCTGCTACCATTTCTGAACATCCAAATTTGCCCGTGAATAATTCCACAATGAATAAGGAAC
>JAULBS010111381.1:0-10884 GCA_032355785.1 Symmetromphalus regularis | reverse complement strand
CCCCCCCCCCCCCCCACGGGACTCCCAGCCCCCACCACCATTCCTCTATGCCTGACAATGTTAATGCTCAAAGTCTGTCAAATAGGTCAAAAGTTTCTGGGTCACATCTCATACTTTTGATACGAATATGATAAATATATGTTTAGAATTTATAAAGATGTAACAAGTGCGTTGGGCGATGAGTTTTCACATGGTGTGCGTTTTTTTCAATGAATTCCTTAGAAACCAGAGATGTAAATATATATGAAAATAGGTTATTTTTGTCAAAACAACTCTTTTGTTATTTCGTACATACCTTTATGGCTGTGTCATGTTCCACTTTGGGGATAGTCCCCGGCTGGTTCTTGTTTTAGCTTGGGAACAATATACATGTTCAGTAAAAAAACAAAAACTATAAAAAAAATAATATATCTTTTGTTACTGTTTTTTAAAATGAAAATAAAATAATAATCTAAACTTTCTTATTAACATAATTTATCTAAATATGCAAATTATCTAAATAAATAAATATGACGTAAATATCTACAATTCACCTCAACCTTTTGTTTGATAGCAATACTGAAAAGGTATATTTGAAATTTATAAACATGTGTGATCCTTCACGAAGTGTTTTAGTGATAGGCATCTTGAAAAACACGTCTTTAAATACTATGGAAAGGGGTTATTTTCCCCAACAACCATCTGTTTCATACGTGAGACTTATCTATTCTTTAAATAAATATGGTTGTGTTTTGTTCTATTCTTAGCAGGCTCCACTGTATATAAAAAAAACCATAGGCAATCCACACAAAAAACAACCCAAAACCAGTCGAAATATTAATACGGTTTACAATAATGAACAGGCACGAGTGCAGGATTTCTGAAAGGTGGGGAGTGGTGGTGTCCAAATTTGATGTTTGCATAGGACTGGGGGGAAATTATTATTTTTCATGTCCTTCCACTCGGAAAATATATATATTAAAAAAATAAAATTCTAGAAAAGGAAGGGGGATTTCGGACACCACTCTGGATTCGTAACGTAGCGTAAGTATTTTTTGCATGCCCACATCCATATGGTTCGGGCATGCCCCCCCCCCCTGATTCCGCGCCTTTAGAGGAAGGCACCTAATCCGGGGCGGAAAAGTGACAAAAAAAATAAAGAGAGAGAAAAACCTAAGTGGTTGAGACGAGCTATTGTATTATACAATACTTATTTGATTGGTTAAGCCCTATTTCCTAACAAGTTAATTGCACTTCTGTTTGATATTTAGTTTGTCTGGACGAGTCGTTTTAGACTAAGAATTTTGAAGCTCGGTCGAAAAGTTGAAATTGATTTGGAGCAAATTTCCATCACCAATTTCGCCTAAACAAAAAGAGTGAGTCAGACTATTTAGAAAAAAATAGAAAAAAATCTTTTAGAAATTTTGACGGGCGCGGACCTAAAAGTAAACCGAAAAAAATGCGTGTGTTTAAAGTCTGACTCTAGAAAAAGGTGATACTCACATAGGAGGCAAGGTCCGGTCCGAGGGAGGAAGGTGTTTACGGTGGCTTTCACTGGCTAAGGGCTGTCTGCTCCTTGTAAAAGCTGGGTAGGTACTCCCGTATCCAATTTGGCAGTTTCCCTTGTCTGACTTCGTCGTAGAAACTCTCGAATATCGTAGCGATGATCCTCGTGATGGAAGTGGAATCCGTAGTATCCAAGAGTATTCCTTGACGGTAGGTGCCGTCCTCGCAGATGATAACCACCAGGCCAGAATCATCGTTCGTTGGGTTCACTGTCCATGGCGTCCCGTCGTCGAACTTGTATCTCATCGTGGCTCCAGATAGTGGGAACAGTAAGGCTGCTACGTCCGTTGTCGGTCTGGCCACGCAGGTTCTATACCGTTGTGGTATCTTCCGACACACTATGGTCCACGGTGAGAGCTCAGGTTCGGCGACGGGGGCGGGTGGCACCTCGGCAGTCTGTGTCACCGGCTGAGGAAGAGGAGCCATCACTGCCTTGTCACGCTTAGTCGCTCCTAAGTCCTTGGGTGACGCCTTCCTCTTCCCCGCAACAACTCCTCTCCTAACTGCAGCAGGAGGGGCCTCCTCACGAGGAGGGGCCGATGTCTTAACAACCGTCTGTGCTGCAAGGTCGACGGGGGGCAAAGTCGGAACAGAAGGAAGCAGTGGAGTGCTCCCAGTTCGGAGTCCGCCGCGCTCTTGATGAGCTCGGGTTCGTCCCCCCTGGGCACTACCACTAGTGGCAGGATCCTTCTTCCTCCTTCGCGGCCCTCGTCGCCTTCTTGTCTGGTTCCGCTCCTGATAGCTCAGGGTCACGGTGGCCTTCCCGGCTTTCCACTCGATCCGGTAGTCCAACTCCATCATTCAAAACGACTGGAGAGCTACCCCCAGGGGTGGGGGGAGATCCAGCGTGTAACTTTGCAGAGCAGTAGTACTACCATTAGCTGGCATCGTCTCAGATTCGGAATGATCGCAAGCGATAATGTCCTTACCATGTCGGATGTTGACATTTTGGAATTCGTATCCGGATCCGGTCTATTTTTAGACGGAATTACAGTCTAGTTGTCGTGCCGTAAAACATGTCATGTGACTTTCTAAATTTACGCAGACGACACAATGTCATGTTTGTGAGTTCTGCCAGTATCAATTGCTGCTTATTTTGGTATGTATTGATGTTGCATGTTATTGAGTGAATCTACAATGCCAAATGAGTGTTGTGTATCACTTAATCTTTCAAAAAGAAAATTTTTATTAAATTTTACATGTTTTTTTTCAAGTTTTGTCTTCTGAAAGTGAAGATTTCTATTTTTGTAACATAATTATTCCGATGTCAAGGTTCACTTGTGCACAGATTCGTTGTAAACAAACCGAACAAAAATAGACCATTTCCAGATACAGCTCGGAAACTGATTATAAGTGATACTACTCAAAATAAGTAGGGTATATTTCAGTTCAAACATTAATTAGTATGGAATGAAATGTGATACAGATCTTAAAATCAGTATACTGCCATGGCCAGCAGGAAGTGTGTACCTTCTCAACATTTAACAAGTGTTAGACGTCATCAGACAGCTTTAATGGCATTCAAGACATTTTGCGGACAGAGCACTAGCGAAATGGGATAGGATACACCCAGATTCTTACTGAATGTTGATCATTATATGCCATGAATGTTCCATGCATGCTTATAGAACTGCAATCCTTTTACAGGGCCAGCAGAATGCATTTATAATAGGTAGAACAAATCTTGACAACCAGGCAATGTCTTAAATATTGAACTCGAGATGCCCTCATACTCCAAAAACTTTCAGGATTTAGGCCACTTTTTGTCACAGAGTTTGAAAATGTTTTTATCCAGCCCAAAAAAACCCACTTCTGAGATTTTTTTATTAAGTTATTCACTAAAACGTGGCCCATGTATTGATCGATACATTAAACATAAAGTGTAATTTCACAAGATACACTTTCTGCCTATCTGGATCTGGTTCAACCATACACGTACCTCAATATTCTTACAAACATGTTGTGATAATATTGTGTCACATCATTGTTTTCCCTACTAAGAAACAAAGTAAAGTTTGTTTTATGTAACGATGCGTCTAGAGCACACTGATTTTTATTTCATCATCGGCTATTGGACGTCAATCATATGGTCATTCTGATACATATTTAGAGGAAACCGCTGTCGCCACATAGGCTACTCTTTCTGATAAGCAGCAAGGGGACTTTTATATGTGCCGTCCCACAGACAGGACAACACATACCATGGTCTTTGATGAACCAGTTGTGGATCACTGGTTGGAACGGAAAATAACCCAAACTGCAGATGGGTCCACTGAGAAGGATCAATCCGATGACCGACCGGTTCACAGGCAGACACTACCATTTGAGCTAGATCCCACTCCCCTGTTTTCGCTACTATTACCATAACTATTATACCGTTCTTATTATCTTGTATTACATATGATTATCCCTACTTATTTTGAACAGTATAATTTAATAGTGTAATTTCATTATTTATGTACAGTTTCATATACAATAATGTTTTTGAAGTGAAACATTATGTTAAAATTTAAATCTCATTCTGATGGTCCTACACTTGTGGCCTAAATTACCAGTAAAACACGGATAGTTTTATAGTGCGGAAGTAGTTGCTATGGTGCCTAGCACGTGCTATGAAGACTATAACTGTATGAGTACAAAATCATAAAATCTGCTCATCAAACAAAATTTACCACTTTCATATTGCACTTGTCAATATTTTATGAGCAGTATTAAAAATATATTTTAAGTACAGTATGCATGAAAGTTGATACCATTGTGTGATGTTTGAACTATAATTTTAAAACTAATTGTATATGACATAATTATAAGTGTTAAATCAATATGAAATGTATAAATACAGACAACTACATTTCTCATTTAATTCTGATGCAAAATGTCCATTAAAACCCCCCACTAATATCCTGTTAAATGGCCGCCAGAATGGGATGTCAGGGGCGGCGACTGACACCCCAGTAATTTGTCCAGAAACCATTAAAATAGTTTTTCCAGTATCCATTATCTATATCTTAAAATTTTCCCTGGGGAGCATATACTGGACCCCAGCCATCAATATCGCTAATCTGCCCCACAATGTTACAATCGTTCTGGCGGCCCTGTATTTCTTTATTAGGTGGAAATGTTTCAAATCCTAACACATTTAAGTGGCGGATCCAGAAAATCAATTTAGGTGGGGGCCCAATAATATGATTCAGATTCTTTAACATTAAAAAAAACAAAAACATTTTTTTATGTTATTTAAATTGCAAACTTTAGGGAGCTAGGCTCCCGCCTAGATTCGCCATTGCATTTAAATTCGATTGACAATCCCAATATAAGGAGAAATATTTTACATGTATGATGAAATCTAAGCGAAGTGTGAGTATAACAATAGGAAACGATTGATAAAAAAATCATACAAACATCATTGATGAACCTGCCAACATCACATACCTACACTGAGTTAAATATTCTCTTCTGTATACACAAGGAAAACCTATTTACAGTTTGTACATTATTTACTAACGGGTAACGTCATTTGGCGTTCCATGGCAAGACGCTGCATGAACAGTTCTATCTACACAGCACAATACAAATAACTTAAACAAGAGATCACAGGTCACAAGTTACATAATCTTAAACATCATATATACATTCCGCTCATGTGTTACACATGTTATACATTCAACAATGTGTTACACATAACCATTCAGCCAATGTATTACAAATGTATCTACTATAAATGGTACATATGACATACATTCCGCTCATGTGTTACATGTTATACATTCAACAATGTGTTACACATAACCATTCAGCTGATGTATTACAAATGTATCTACTATAAATGGTACATATGACAAACATTCAGCTGACATATTACAAATGTATCTACTATAAATGGTACATGACATATTCAGATGATGAATTATAAACGTTATACATTTAGTTGATGTATTAAAAATGTCATAAATATATACACTCAACAGATGTATTAATATGTTTAGCCAATGCATCAAAAATGTTATACATTGGCTGTATATTGGAAGGTTATATATATATATAAATGAATGGTCTCTAGTGAAATATTCACTTGGAAACAAAGCAGTTATCAAAAGTACATTGTCAAAAATCATACCAATTAATAAAATATCAACTACAGTTGAGTGGAGAGTTGATATTTCAGTGACAGATCACTAAATACAAAAAGAAAATTAGAAATCTGTCACGGTTTTTGTTAGTCCAGAAAATGGACATGCTGCTTATCGGGTTAGGAAGTATGTCCATTTTCTGGACTAAGCTTTTGTTAGCCGACAAGCAGAGACGAGTGTTAAATGTGGATGAGAAAGGCTTAATACAAATATAGGACAAGATGTTAAGAGTTGTAGATTAAAATTATCATTTACAAACAGATTAAAACCTGTCAGACTAGACAATCAGCTTGCACTTATAAAATGTTAAATTCCAGATTTGAGAAACAATACTTTAATGTTAAGACAAAATGTAGCAAGTCATATTTGTTAAATTTGTATTAGATAATCCAACTGTTAGTTACTAGGGTTTTCCATAACAAAATTCGACAATCAGGGCATATTTAGTTAACTTAATATGCTTTATAAGGTGAGGCCAAACCTAGAAACAAAGAAAATGGGACAAATTTAATGTTGACCAAAATGTGACTTGCTAGGTTTTGCCTTAACACTCAAGTATATGCTATTTCTATGACATTCAAGCCTATGCTTTTAAGTTTATACTCGAGTCTAGACTAAAGTTTACAATTTGTTTTCGAACCAAATAAAAACTTGTATTAACAAAAAATTAATTTTAAAAAATGAATGAGAGAAATCTTAGTTTTAGATTAACTTCTATGAAGGGAAATCAAATTAAATATTTTTTGCAATATGTACTTGCTATGTTTTATTGAATTCTTGTACAAATTAATGGAATAGATGGATGTGTGGTACTAAGTTACAATCTCTTTACCTAGATAATATTTACTGTTGAATACTGAAAAAGACATTTCCTTTCTTATCCTGACTAAGTGTTTATTAAATCAGTTAATAGGCACACCTATTGACATAAAATTCTAATCTAGTTTTCTTCATTTGTTAATGCCAGAGAGAATTAAAGGCACAGACAAACTTTAAAAGGCCGTATTTGGAGCATTTTTCATACATAATTGAAGTTACACAGTGCTAAAAAAGCAAACTGGCATTCGGTTGTGTTTGCAGACCAGTGATACATGGGCGAGATTTGTGTAAACTCTCCAGCCAGGGAGTTGCCCAAGGGAGGCAAGTTGTCGTAGATTCAAACATCCTCAGCAACAAAGCCAATATTGACTCATTTGGCTGAGGTCTGAATGGTGATGTAAAGACAAGGAGGCGGGCGGGCTGCAGCAGCAAACACAGGCAGCTCACAAACAAGTGTTACACCAGAACACAAATACTGTTCACATTGGGATTCCTCCGCTAATTCACGCACTGAGCCTATGCCAGCTTATTCCACGTCTACATCAGTAGCAGATCCAGACTGGAGTCCAGGGGGTCCGGACCCCCTCCCCCACCCTTCTCAAGAATTTTAGTTTTTTTTAATATATATTTTCCAAGTGGCAGGACATGAAAATTAACTATTTTCTCACATCACATTTAGACCACCCCCCTTTCAGAAATCCTGTATCTGCACCTGTGCATGCAGCGCTTTGGTCTGACCATCACCCTGACGACACAGGAGTTTGCTTACAAATCTTAAAATACACATGGACACAACGTTACTTGGCATAATTACTTGACGACCCTGTCAGTCAGGTGTGAAAACACTTGCTTTGCCTACCAAACCTCACTGAACAATCGGAGAAACCCATCACACTGCTTTAATTTAGGTGGGGCTTCATTTGGTGATGGCCGAGGAAAACGCCAGTTAAATACACGCCCAGCAGGAAAGTCCTCGGCAAATTTACATATGGCCAAACCCTTAAAGATGACAGTGAACGTAGAAAAGTATATCTCAACTTTGAAATGATTTGCACAGACTTTGCTAACTCTCTGTGTAAGACTCTGCTGTACCACCTGGCTGATCGGCTAGCTCGAACACACATGCTATTTAACACATTGCAGCAACACAAACAAACATGCCGTGTTACATTTATACAGCATGTCATGATCACACCCATGTAATGCTCTGTAAAGCCACCCACCATACAGCCAGAGAAACCAGTTCTTTTTCAACAGAACAAATAACTTTATTTGCATTTATTTTAAAGTCTCTTTACAATTTACAATTTAAAACATTTATTACAAAAGTATATGAACAGAAAAATTTGTGGAAATTATTACAAAATGAGAAGTAGATATTGGAAGTTTTTTTCTGGCCTCATTTAATACACTTCTATTTGGGCACCATTAGTTGCATGAAGCACATCAAGATGGTAATTCGCTTTATAAAGAGACTTTATGGATAACCTGTATGTCTTCTATTTCTTTAACTTATCCCTTGACTCATGGGCCGAGTATACATGAATTAAAATGTAAAGAGACTTTATAGATAACATGTATGTCTTCTACTTCTTTAACTAATCCCTTGACTCACGGGCCGAGTATACATGAATTAAAATGTAATTTTAATAGTTGATAGTAGGTAAATGATGCAGCCTCCTGAATTAAGAAATATTTCACTAAATGTTATTTTATTAGTTTAAGTGTATACAATGAATTACCTAGCAACAGTAATTAAAATGACACTTTCTGCATAGGCTTATAACCAGTAAAGATAAAGTTTCTCTCAATGTTAAAACTGAAAGTCATCTATATAACAGGACAGCGGATTTAATTAAAATGACACTTTCTGCATAGGCTTATAACCAGTAAAGATAAAGTGTCTCTCAATGTTAAAACTGAAAGTCATCTATATAACAGGACAGCGGATTTTTTAAATAACAGCTTTCTGCACTGGCTAACATACACTCCTATGGAAGCTAGTTGAAGCCAACACAAAGTCAATATGTTTGAGAGATCCTATCTTTCTCTGTTTAATCTGCAAATCTATAGTGTCTCTAAATTTTAAAACTGAAAGTCATCTGAATGATGGACAGTAGATTTTTTAAATAACAGCTTTCTGCACTGGCTAACACTCCTATGGAAGCTAGTTGAAGCCAAGACGAAGTCAATATGTTTGAGAGATCCTATTTTTCTCAATGTAATCTTTGGGAAGACAAACTCGGTTCAGTCAGTTTGCAGTAAAATAAATCTATACAAACTAAATATATTACTTTAATAAATTAACAAGTTAATACCACATACAATAGGTTAGTGTTTGTTCTATTGTAAAAACTAACAAACTGGAAGTTGAGTGTCTCTGTGCAGTAACAGACCAAGTATAAACATTCTTATTTTCTACATTTGTGGGTAACAAAATATAAACTATTCTCATAAAACAAAATCATGTTAACAAAAAACATTTTTTCTCTCAAAAATACATCTACTGAACAAAAACAAAATTCTGAACTACAACCAAAAATAATATTATTTAGAACACTGCTGAACAAGTGTCATAATCTACATATTATTAAACACTAGTTTCAAAATTTGTACTCTGTGATCTCCAATAAATTTGCAACCTCCGAACTTGCCCATGGCAATCAGCAATGCCGTGGAGATTTTCGCAGTTTTTTATTCTCTGCAGCACTTTGTTTGCTGTGGACTAAAATGATTTTTTTCTAGGTGTATTTTTTTCTTATTATTAAAAATAAAGTATACTTTACGCTAAAATTACCGTGGAAAATGCTGTGGACACAATTTCTCCACAGCATTTATTTTGCCATGGACATTTTCTTAATTGCAAGGCTTGAAGTTATTTACCGTATATTTTGTATAATCCATTCTTCTATTTTATCTCAAATGTACTGTGCAATATTATAAGTGATACAGTTCCATCTGACAAATATCTGCACTACACTGGATGTTTTCATAAAGAAAAATAAATGATGTTTAACATTTGCTGGGGAGAATATATTATAAGTGTGTATCAAGTTACTTATATTTGACAGATGGATGTCACACACTAGAAGTACAAAGAATGAAACTACTGTAAAAATATGATATAACAGACATTACATCTCAACAATTATATCTCAAACATACACATTTCAATTTGGTTAAAATGCCATATCATAATCTTTATAATTAGGCCAAACACAACAACCTCAGGCCTGCACAAATTCAAAATCTGCATAACCGGAAAATAGGTTATGCCAAAATAATTTGCATAACCTATTTTGATTTGTATAATCAGTTTTAAAAAAAAATGGATTAACACTTTTAAAATTAGTTTTTGCTGAATGAAAACCTGAAAACTGAATTTGGAAAAACATAGCACACGTGATATTTGAATATTTGATCATTCTGTATAATCAGCCGAAGATTTCCAACTAGCATCACAATTTCTGATTGGCTGCATTTTGAAGTAATTCCCTTTGGCAACACATAACAACCAATGAGAATGTATTACACTTCTCAACATAATTATTCTAACTAGACTGGTATTTATAATTTCTGTAATTATAATTATACATGTTGGAAATTAGTCAAGTTGTTTGTACTTGGAGAAAAAATGATATAGAAGCTTTATTTGACAACATTTACACAAATGGTAAATACGTTATGTGAAATAAATTTTCATAACCAATGCACGAACGAAACGATCATTCATGCAATTTCTGCAGGTCTGCAACTTGTTTCCTATTACAGGCTAAAAAAAAAGGTTTTTTGGGGGAGTGGGGGGTGGAGGTTACAGAATAAACAACCAGAAATGACAAAAAATGACTGAAAGAACGACTTACAATTTTTATGGAAACAAATGTTTAGGGTCGGCAGTTTTTAAGTGGGGTTGGTAGGGTTACCAGAAACACAGGTTTTGTTTTTTGGGGCCTTACCAAATGAAACAAAGGTGAAAACGTCACTTTAATTCATTTAATTTTGATCATGCTTGGATATGGCAATGCTTTATTTCATTCCTAAATTAAACAATGTGTGGAAAAACAATAAATTAGCTAAACCATTGACCACGTTGTTTTTAATTAACCTGCTGTAAAAGAAAAACAGTTCATCTTAAACCAAGTAAAACATCTGTTTATCATCCTCACCTGTATGGTTTGTGTAAGGTTTTTTAATTGCTGATTCAATAAAAAGTTTTCTTCTATAAGTGTAACTATAATAAATAGATTGAATAACATACCCACTATTTTCCACTGTCTAAGATCAAGGTTTTTTAATTGCTGATTCAATAAAACGTTTTCTTCTATAAGTGTAACTATAATAAATAGATTGAACAACACACCCACTATTTTCCAATGTCTAAGATCATGGT
>JAULBS010111370.1:0-15066 GCA_032355785.1 Symmetromphalus regularis | reverse complement strand
GGTTAAGTGTTACATTGATACAATAAAGAGAAATACTGGTAAAGATTATTATTTAGGCATTTTAATATTAATTTCACTGAAATTTTCTGTTCCCCCCCCCCCGGGATTTACGCCCATGACCCTTAACATTAAGTTCAATAACTAATCTGGTCGTAAACAAAATCGTATTACCTCTCCATAGCTCTGGATCGCGAACCCCAAACAGCATGCTTGAACCTTTATAGAATGTTGGCACGTACATATTTTAAATTACACCACTTATTTTAATTTGTGTGTTTGGACATAGCTCTCTGACGTAGTCAGAAACAGTTCTAAGACCTAACTAACATTTTCCTTGGCGAGCAGTACATTCATAGAAAGGTACCGGGTATAAAAGAGTAATAGGGATAGAATCTTTACCTAAAATGTATTTTATGTTTTGGCGTATCTCCCCTCCCAGCGAGCAAGATGTAGCTCAAATGGTAGAGCGTCTGCCTGTAAAGCTGTTGGTCGGCGGATCGATCCTTCTCAGTGGACCCATTTGCAGTTTGGGCTATTTTCCATTCCAACAAGTGCTCTATAACTGGTTCACCAAAGGCCGTGGTATGTGCTGTCCTAACTGTGGGACGATGCATATAAAAGACACCTTGCTGCTTATCGGAAAGAGTAGCCTATGTTGTGGCAGAGGGTTTCCTCTAAACATATGCCAGAATGACCATATGATTGACGTCCAATAGCCGATGATAAACTAAAAATCAATGTGCTCTATAGGCGTCGTTAAATAATTTTGTTTTTACTTTATCTCTCCTCCCACAAATACCATGCCCAACCTGCTTCCCATGGCCCTGTATTCCAAAGACAGACATGTTTGAACAATTTTTATGATGTAAACATGCAAAAGATCCCCAGCTGGTTGGTTTTATTTATTTATTTTTGTGCTTATATCCAATTAAGGTTCTATCACGCTGTCTGTCCAGAGCAGAGGTTAGTGTTAGTAGAAGACATGAAACCCGCACATACCACGACCTTTGATAAACCAGTTATCGACCACTGACACCCACTATTTATTTAAGTTGAAAGTCAAATGATTTCTTTTTCTTTTTGTCTATCTGAATAATTCATCATATCAATGTCTTGTTAATAACCCAACATATTTTAGTAGCATGTTGTCTTGAAAGAAAAAATTGATTTCATTTGTGGAATAATTTCCCCCTAAAACATTTAGACAACACTTTGAGAACGCCATCAATTCTTACAGACGTGAAAGAGTTGAGATTGGCAACGCTTGATGAATCGTGGCAAAGCGACCTATTGCCTACAACGCGTTCCGTTCGAGCGACCTCTGCGTACATCGTTCGAAATTGCAATAATTCAAACCGTTCTTTAAACTAACAAATAGGACGTGGATGCAATTTAATCCCCAACTTCTGTCCTGGGAAGATAGACTGGGTGTTAAGTCTACTGAAGCCGCAAACACAAACAGATCAATACGGCCATTCGGATAAGGGTATACACGGAAACACATAGATGTTGATTGATAAATTGTGCCCCTGTTAAGCGAGACTAAAGATCAATAGCTGGAGTTTAGGCCTGGGTAAGTTTATTATAGTCTGTGTCAGGAAAATAGAATCTTGACTGGTTCCAATTTCACAATACAAAGCCATGTGACAAGATATCAACAGTTTCTGTATATCGCTATTTGTGTTTTATAATCAAACCCCTTAAGCAGCCACCCCCAAAAAGTAATATTGTCTTTTCAATGGTGGCTGCTTAATATAGGAGGTTGCATAAGGAAGTTTGGAGGTATTTGTGTACGTCTGTGTATGTGTGTGTATGTGTGTGTGTGTATATATGTATGTGTGTGTATGTATGCGTGTACGTGTGAGTGTGTGTATATAATTATGTATGTATGTATGTATGTATGTATGTATGTATGTGTGTATGTATGTGTATACATGTGAGTATATAATTATGTATGTATGTATGTGTGTGTATGTATATATATATGTATGTGTGTATGTCACAGACAGAACAGCACCCAGGCGAAAGCTCCACCTCTGAGCTAGGTTCCTCTCATTAGACTACATTAAAGTCTACAGTCTTGAACATAAAGTATGAAGGTTTTATAAGGACGTGCTACAAATGGGCCAATTGTGGCTTTATTGTTGTCCCAAGACTATTTCAGCCCGGCAGCCCACTGGTGAATAGCCCATCACTGGTGTTCTTAACAGCCCAACGTTACATCCCAAAGGCTAAACAGTATACACCACTGACCCACTATTGGAAGCCGCTAAACCACGAACCTGCGTCCGCACGAACATAAATTCCCTTAGCGACTATACTTATTATATAACGAACAACACTGGGCCAAAGCACTAACGCTATCTGGTTGTAATTTACAAAATAACATCACGTTTATGATTTTGAAGTGACCCGATCTTTTACTAGAGCATAAACTACTGCCAGGTGGTATATATGAGAGTGGCTGTTGTCATAAAATATAGTTTTATGTTGGCAGTAAATGAATGTAATTATATTTCATGTAGTACCACTGTGCCATTCATGGTGTGCATGTAAAAATGACAGTTTTTGTGCGAAATTAGAGTTGTCACGGTCTTTTCCCATTAAATTCAAAACAAAAAACTAATCCCTCTTTTATTTCATTTAGTTTAAACGCATAGTCCCAAGGACCCTTGACCTAATTAATTTCTAAATAAAGAATTAATTTTAAATATAAACATTTGATTTGTCCATAGAAATACTTCATTTAACTACTTGCATAAACACCGTACCTCGCTTAATATCAATAATTTTGAAATAATAATGAATTATGCTCATGGACAAATAAAACATAAACCATAAACTCGACATGGAATTCCCATTACCATGGTTCATGTAAAATGTCTTGCGTGATATAAAAGCGAGATATAGTATCACAAATGCATGTAAGTTTCATTCGTAATTAATATTTAGAGCACAAAGTTCCTTAAATTCCGTGGGAGTATGCAATTAAACCATTTTCATATGGAACATCCTGATAAAAAGGTTCATATCCTTTACGTTTCAGATGCAACGTAAGTTTACCTTCGTTATCTTTCGGCAATCATACAAATAATCCACGTCCATCTATGAACCGGTCGGTCGTCGGATCGATCCCTCTCAGCGAAGATATTTACTGTTTGGGCTATTTTCAGTCCCAATCAGTGGTACACAACAGGTTCATCAAAGGCCGTGGTATGTGTTGTCCTTTCTGTGGGACAGTGCATATAAAAGATCCCTTACTGCTTATCGGAAAGTAGCCTATGTGGGGGAAGTGGGTTTCCCCTAAAATCAATGTCATAATGACCATATGATTTACGTCCAATAGCCGATGATAAGATTAAAATCAATGCGCTCTAGAGGAGTCGTTACATAAAACTAACTTTACTTTTACAAATAATCTACTTTCCATTATCTTTCAGATGCAGCAATTGGAAACCCTTGAAAATTCAGACTATATTTATCTCCGTTATCTTCTGGCAATCATACAAATAAATAGTCCAAAATGGACGGGCTGCTTATTGATTATCAATTATTGGTTATTGGTTGGCATCCCGTCCAATGTGGGAGATATACCCGCTAAAGCCCTGCAATTTACTGGCTACAAACGCTTCAGTTTCCGACCAAAACATTACAAAAAATATGTAGATATACAATAAAATTTCCAAATTACGCGCTTATTACATTCCTTTTCACAGTAAATCCCACAGTATCAACTAATTTTGCCTTCAGCTGTCGATCGATTTAAAAAGAACATGGCGGTTGAACAACTGTTTTACAGACACGAAACTTTCTGGAGATGGAAGGGGAGGAATGGGAAATGAACAGAGGGATTGTTGGCGGGTTGGAGGTGTGTTAGTGCGTGTTGTAAATAAAAATAGTAATATATTACATTATTTTATTATATTTTTTAATGACTCCACAGAGATAGCGGATGAACTGAAAGTTTCGTATTTGTGACTTATTCGGAAACCGAAGAGTTTGTTGCCGGAAATTTGCACCAATACATAATATGGGTCGGGAGCTGAACCTAATGCAATAACCAATAATCAAAGTATTAGGTTCCTGAACAAAATAAGAAGCACCCATTTAATTCGGTGACTCTAACAAGTGATTCCTTTTCTTGCTAGATGATTTGCATTTAATAGTAAAAGTTCTGTTATATTTCAGGTGCAGGGCTTGACAAGTCTGCGAATTACACGGAAACTACAAACGACAGCATCTGCACTCAGCACTCGTCTGCAAACTGTGATAAATACTAAATAAATAATAAAACAAGCAGGGTTTTTTTCGTCCAGCAATGTTATTACACTTTTTACTCATTACAAGACTAAACCTGAGGCAAATTCACGAATTGGGAAAAAGGATCAGGGTTGAAAAATTGTCATAAGAAAATACCAAAGTTGGGAGGGTCGAAAATATAATGGGAACAAATAAAAATTGGTGGGTAACGAATAGGTTTTGTTCTTATCTAGAAACCCCTCCCTCCACTGGAGTGCTATAACTAAATTCCAGGCCTGCTGGCGATTTTACTAATCAATTTCCTACTCCTTTTATTCTTATGAGTGACTTTAATGGTCACCATACTATGTGGGGATGTATGTTAACATTGGAGATTAACAATTGGAAGACCATTCTTAAAAATTATATAAATTCATTTAATAATAAAAATTGTACTTAAATCATTTTCATCCTGCAACTGGTTCTACCAACGACAACCCAAATAATTATAAGATTGCTAGGGCCAAGGCTCGTAGAAAGATTAGACAAAGAGTTAAGGAGTCATCTTGGAAAAAGTATGTCATGTAAACACTTCTGTAAATCTGTCTGGAATAGGATCCATAACATATAGAAAAGAATCCAATACTATTTGTCACTTGTCTATAAAAGATACAAATGTCACTTCTCAACATGCTATTGGCCGACAATTTTTCATATAATTCTTTTGCTTTTTATACCAATTATTTTCTTTCTAACCTATAGCTGAAAAGCAAACTATTAACTTTACGTTCTGAAATACTAAGGTACAAGAGATTTTCTGTTGAAGAGTATGGGATGCTCATCTCAGATCTCATGATACTACAGTATGTCCAGTCTGGACCAGATGGTATTCACTATGAACTTTTTCAACAATAACCTGAATAATCTCTTTGGTACTTAATATTTTTAATAAAATCTGGATTTCTGGACATTTTTCTGATTGGAGGAAGCCCATTATTTCTATTCCTAAATCTGGAAATAACCCTACAAATTTCTCCAATTAGTCCTTTACTTTTACGAGTTGTATTTGCAAAACCATAGAACTCATGATCAATTGTAGTAAAGAGTCTACTGTCAAGTTTTCATGTTAAATATGTTATTGATGCATCCATAACAATCATTTACAAGAGATGAACAATACAGGAATAGAGAACTAGCCCAAGCAACATCACTTTACCTAACAAATAATTGTCTTGAGAACAATTTGGTATCTAAAATTGGGAATCCTGAAGAAATTTCTAGTGGACAGATTTTGAAAAATATATACCACTGGAGCACGTTGACATCCATTAGTAATCGATTAATAAATCAAACATTTGGCAATTCAGTGTAAGTTTGCCTCTATAGAGTCTGGACCACAGAGTTCAGCTTGAGATTCCAATGTCCTACCACTAGACCACTGAGGCTCATTAGAAGAAATATGTAGTTGATGTATGGACATGATTAAAAATAGATATTTCTAAATCATTCCTATTACAATGTATTTGAAAGAGTAATAAATTTTAAAAGCAGTTGCCTTGATACCATTCAGTTTAATGTCCGAATGTTTCGGCAATAGATGCCTCACATATGCAGTTATCAATTTAATGTCCCACATTATGGCATTTGGGTGACTTTTTAAAATATCGGTTTTAATGGACTGTTAAGTTGGTGTAATACATTTATTTCTACTACAACAACAACAAATGTAGAATACTTAAGATACTTTTAATAACATCAATAAGGAAACAATTCACAATCAAAATTGAAATATATTGTTAATACACATTACCATGTTTACATAATTTTGAGGGATATACAATTTGTAAAATACTTAACATCTAGAATGCATCAAAACAGTATGTTCATGAATCAATAAGCAAAGTCCCTTTCAGCACTTTATTAATCATCGGCTACAGGATATTAAACATTTGTTAATTCTGACACATAGTGTTTTATGTCAAAGTGTGAGCCAGCCACCAAAGGGTCTCAGAAGTCCACTTCAAACTGCATAAATACAAAAAAATAGTGACATTCTGGCTAAATCACTGATTCCATGAACACAATGCCTGATCCACCCAATAAACAAAAAGAGAAAACTGTTTTCAAGGGTGCGCAACAAATATACCGTGATTGGTTATCTGCAGTTACTGTGACCAACTGCCATCCACATACTGAATGGGGCACCATTATCTTGATACATGCACACCAAGGAAACAATACTAATAAAAACAAGTGTACCTCTAATGAAAAAAGAATATATTGCTGATATATTTATATTTTTTAATCTTCCAGTTCCAGATTATACAAAATAGTTGAAATAAAATTTACTTCTGTTGAATTTTAAACAAATGGGTATGGCACCCCATCAGTACATTACATGAAGGAAAAAGAACAAACAAAAATTAACTACTCCAATTCGCTTACTGAAAACCCTTAATATTTACCAGAGTACACATAAACACATGGAAAAACAATAATGTAGGAGATGCTCATTTGAATTTTACTGTGTTGCAGTTTTGGTACATCAACATAACATATGGAAATAATGCCACCACCCAGGGTAAATTATGAAAATTCAAACAAGATTCAAAACTTTTAACCTCTTTTTTTTTTTTAACTCTCCCATGTTTGCTAGAATCCATTTTGCCAAACACAATGTAAAAACTCATTGAAAAAAAAAAAAAATTAAATCCTAAATAGCTTTTGGACCGTGAGATGTTCATGCTTAACTTTTATTTCTTCCAAAGGAAGTCGCAAATTGGTTGTTTGATTTGTTTGGCCATCAAAAATGATTAATGCTCATGACTGATTAAAAACAAAATGACTTGGTGTACCAAAACTCTACCAGTTCCACTCATACTACAAATTAGTTTTTAAAAAATCTATTTAATCTACCAAAGTTTAGCAGGTCCATTGCTATATATATATATAATATAAACTATTTTTTTCTTCTTTCTTTTTCTTTTTTTTTTTGGTCACACGTCACATGTAAAACACCCATCAACAAGTACAAATAGTTCTCTCTCATCATATGAAACTACAACGCATTTTACATGGCAGCAGAAAGACCAATGAATATCACCAAAAATACTTCATTCCAATTATAACTACAGTAATGTTAGTAGAAACTGCTAACTGCCAAGAACTACTCGTACATACATTAAAGTAATTGCATATTTTTGAAAAATGTTACTTTATAGCTGTAATTAATTTTAAACATTTTAATAAACCCGATTCGTGTCTGAAGTTACCAAATTTGGTGTATCTGAGGGGTGGTGCTAGTAGAAACGTTTTGAAAGCCAAATAGCCACAAAAAGCAATGACAAATTCGTAAGATCTGTTAAATCGCCATCATTGTATCCGATGAAATCAGTTTTAATGGACGACTTTAAACTTACCACATGATTACAAATACAAGAAAGTGTTTTACTTTACAATAATATTTAAATGACAATATTCAGTACGAATGACAAAAGTTTATCAAATGGTATACAAGTAAAGCCTACACCACCCCTGTGTAACATGACGACAGAAATATATATGTACGTCACATATATAATGACATGTACATGAACACTTTTTAAGAGAAAAAGGTTTTGTGCAATGTTTAAGACTCCAAGAAAACAAAACAGTTATTTATGCCCTGCATGTAAATTTTGAGGGATCCTGAGGTAAATGGACATTTGAAGCAGAAATGGAATTCCATACTTTTATTTTAATAAAATTATATGATCTCATAAGGCTTAGTTTTTAAAATGGGTACTAGTCTTCCAGATTATCAATTATGTTACAGCTGTAATATTAATCTGACAGAAGTAATTTCTAATTCGCTCAACAATTCAGAAGAAAAATATTTGGCAGTACCAGAAATCTGTATATGTTTATCTTATGTTCACTTTTATCAACTCTTACATTTTACAACTATTTAACTTTTTTTAAAGCAACCTCTCTAATTGTTTAGCTATATATACATGCATAGTAAGCAAAAACAAGCATACGGTTTTATTGTTTCCCCCAGTTTCTGTTACACATTTTGAGGGTGTGCAGGAATCAAACTGGTGAACAGCAAAACTTTTGACATACTGATAGAATAGCATCTCGTGGCAGGTCTGTATTTTTCAGGCTTTAAAACTGCTTCTCCAAAACTTACTGAAAAATTAATAATGAAGTTGAACCAAAGATTATAAATGCTGTTGTCATGAAGGTACACAGGATTAACTTAAAACTTTTTCTATTTCACTCCATCAGAACCCTGCTTGTTACTATTATTCAGAGAAATGTATCGCAATTTCTTTCCTTTTAGTTTGGAGTATATTTAACAATTTCATACTATAAGTTAAAGGTGAACATTTAAAAAAAGATTAACATTTTATTTACCATTCTAATTAATTCAAAGACGTAGTGTCATATAGTTGTTCTTTATTAGTCTTTTTCATCATTCCCTTGGAGTCTTAACATGTACATGTAAGAGTGCATAAGGTACAATTTACTTTGAGCAAATACATGCAATAAAGTGATTACAAAATATCTGAAAGCCATTTCTGAACTAGCCATTATGAATGTAAAACTCAAATAGTTAAAAGCAAATGGACTGCCTTTCCCCATAATTTATTGCCAAACTTCAATTTAAAATTTACAATATCTATATCATAATCATTACATCAGACGAAGCTGTTACAATATCCAACTTATCCCCAGATACTGGGCATACACTAATACAAAATTCAAAATATGAATCGCAGACCCTTGCAATGATGTAGAAGTCTGTTCCAAAATCCATCGCACGAGATAATACATGCATATGCATGACATTCTTCTTTGATGCAACTGATACAATTGTTAACATTGCAAAAGTACTGATACTTAAAACAAACAATAGTTTGCAACAAGTTCAAAATCCACCTAATAAGTAACAAATGGGAGATATATAGTGATCTTGTGGAAAATAAATACTTTTATCACACTGGCTATTACACTAATACAGCTACCTGTACAAGTTCGACTAGTGAAAACAGGGAAGATGTAACTACCGAAATTGAAACTTTTACATGGAATGAGCATGATGTATTTATAAGAAAATTCTTTTATTTTCCTTTCCAATTCCATATCAAACACTCAAAATTATAATTTTCATCTGAAATCATTAGTATATTCCCTAACAAAACTTTAGGAAATACATGTCATTGTTACATGGTAAACATTATGTCCAGCAATGATTTTCTTTGCAGCTGTTTGGCCAATTAAGCACATGCCTGGTTTGAAATGGAAAAACAACAAAGACACATGAATGACATAAAATTACAATATGATTCTTAGCTTAGCCACGTGGTTCTATCAATCGACAGAATGCTGATGAGCATGAATACACTGTTAACAGTATACGTATTACTATCTGTTACACAGTTAACATACGAACAGTATTTCAGGCATCACAAAAACTGGCCATCAATAAAAGAAACCTCAAAAAGATCAAATGCTGAAGTATTTTACAAGAATTATTTATATACACACATGTATATATGTAAATTGATACCAGTTATGAAACGTGTCTGACATTTCTTTTTTTCTTTTTAAAAAAAATAAGAGAAAAAAAAAAAGGAAAAATCAATTATAATAAAACAGAATTTAATTAAAACTAATTTTCAACATTGTTCACACATTCCAGTGGCACTAACATCAAGCACCTAACAAATGTATCAAATCTCAAACAGATATTTAATCAGCTTTCTGATGAAGGGGCAATTTTTGTTATAAGCAATTCAGCTTCATTGAATATTTACCCATTTGTCAGAGAGCTGAGAATTGTAACCTCCTCCATATCAAGTGGCTTTGTCGAAGCACATTGCCTCACAACACCAACACCGTACCACCATACACCAAATACACTGTACACACTAGAATATACTTGTCCTTAATATCATTAAAGGCATGCAATCACAATACAGATCTCTATGGAAGCTGCACAGTTACAGTACATGTAGCACAATTAATTTTGCATGTGATGCAAATATATTGGCATACACATAGCCTTTTATTTTTGGTATACCACTAAATTATATAATTAAAAGGATCTATCAAATAAAATAGTGTATTTTTCTTCAGTCAGGTAATGCAGTTTATCTATGCAGCACTGTAAGGTAAAATAAAGAGCATATGTCCAGTCATTTTGTCTTATATTTAATTTATATTCTTAAACTTTATCAACTTTAAAAAGCAAATTAAGAATAAACAAATAAAAAGCTGAATATGTTATATTTAATACATATATTACAACAAAAAAAAAAATCACTTTTTCTTAATATGTTACAAAAGATTTAAAATGTATTTAAATTATGAGAGACATTAAATTTAATTTTTTTTAATGAAAATATTTTCACCATGACAAATTTATCTAATGTTGACCATGATGACCATTATGCTCAACACGAAAACAAACAGTTATGGCTAATGAAATAAAATTCACCGATGCATTGCAGCAACATTTTGATCATTGACTAGTACTAGTCTCTGAAAACCACACAATATTTATGGGAAGGTGAAGGTCCTTCAAAGCCGGACTACAGCACTGGTAGCCGATTGATCACACACGTCTTAGCATAAAGTCAAAACATCTACATAGTTTCAGGTCAGCATAACATCAGTGCTTCAGTGACATCCAGCAGAGAATTGTACAGCATGATTCATTGCAAAATTACGACTGATGTGGGTCTCGGACATTGACTTTGTGTTGAGCTGTATGTACAGTCAGATAAGTTGGTAGGAAGAACCATGCAAAAAAAAAAAATGACCTACTGTGATCACTGACATACGACAGCCAAGCCAAGCCAATGGCAGTGTTTTCAGAAATCGGCAAATTCTTTTGAACATTTTTCCGTTGATGATATACGCAATGGTTCCTCTTCATAGTCATCAAAGTTGCTTGTGTCCCCTGGTCCCTTCGATTTGGGCACAAACGGTGCTTCAACTTTTTTCTGGTAGATTGCAATCCAGTCGGTGGTGGAAAACCATTTATGGTTCTTTATATCGCTGACAGCATTTTTCAAGTTGCCAAAACGCTTGGTAAGATCTACTTGTAGCAGGTTGCGAAGCAAATCTTTCAGATCGGAGCTGAAGTGAGATGGGAAACGGACCTTTCCAGATACAATCTTCTCATAGATTTGAATTGGTTGGTCTGCAAAGAATGGTGGATAACCGGCAGCCATTTCATATATAAGAACACCTAGAGCCCACCAATCAACAGCTTTGTTGTATCCTTTACTGAGAATAATCTCAGGAGCGAGGTATTCAGGTGTACCACAAAGTGTCCATGTTCGACCTTTGACTCTCTTGGCGAAACCAAAATCAGTCACTTTGATATAACCTTGGATATCAATCAGCATGTTCTCTGGCTTCAAGTCTCTGTAAACGAGATCCAGGTAGTGAAGATATTCAAAAGCAAGAACTATCTGTGCTGCATAGAACCGAGAATGAGGTTCGCTGAAGCGGCCTATCCTTCGTAGATGTGAGAACATTTCTCCACCAGTGACGAACTCAAGAATCATGTACAAGTTGGAATTATCCTTAAAGGAGTAATCCAAGCTAACAAAGAATGGAAAGTCTATAGCTTGCAAAATCTTCTTCTCACTTAATGTGTGCTCGACTTGCTTCAACTTAACCACCTTCTGTTTATCAAGAATTTTCATCGCGAAATACTGTTTATTACCCTTGTGTTGCACTAGCATCACACGGCCAAAAGAACCTGTTCCTAATGTCTTAATACGATCAAAATCATCTAGGCAAGCTGTGTTTTGAGATGGCTTTTCCCATTTTTGCTGGAATTCCTCTTTAGCTTTGGCAAGGAACTCCTTCACACTCTCGGCAGGATCACCCTTCTTTGCTGTTGCAGCATTCCCCATGTCACTAGAACCGTTCTTGGCTCTGAAAAACATAAACATAAACTTAGCTGTCAAGTTCACAATATCTAGCAATAATTAACATAGTTTTTATGCAGGTATATGGCATATCTTTAAAATTATAAAAGGACAAACAAAGGTGTTGATGTAAGCCCAAGTCTTGGTACAAACTTAAAAGCAAAACAGGTGCCAATTAGCACATAATGCTCATACAAATGAAACAAGATGGTATGTTTGTAAAAATGTATAGCTACATGTATTCTATGAACAAAACATAAATCTACTGTATGCAACACTTCTGACAAACAACTTTTCAGATAATTAGATTTTCCTATGTGACAAATAAATGTTTTCAAATATCAAATATTTTAAAAACAGACATCATAATTACACATTAGGACAAAAAAAAAAACCCTGAAAGAATTCAATATCAACATGATGTGTGCATCAATTTTCTTTTGAATTTTTTTATCATTTTCACTGAGGGACTAAAAATACTGCCAATTTTATTATCTTTTGTTTGTGTAGCGACACACATGCATGTTTACACTTTTAGCATTTAAGTAGTACAATGTGACAGAAATGCCCATTTTCTCGATGTACATATAATTCTAAAAAAAATGTCAAAATGTACCATTAAAAAAGTGCCCAGTGCTGCATTAATTATGGAAATGAGCTCGAACCATAAACAGATTATTTATGGGGGTACTTACGTAAAGTTGAATTTATGATGTACATTGTATAAAGCTATGTTTTAATCTGTATCTAATTCAAAGATGTCAGCTGCACAATTTTCTTTCTTTTTTCTTTTTTTCAAGTTATGATTAGTCAAAAAGGATATAATTTTCCAATCAATAAATTAATGATGTGAGAACACAATGTGTTAATACAGTCAACTCCACTTAACTGCAATCCTGACAATAGCATACTTTGCCATATACCATTTTTACAAAGTTCTATGGTCAAAGAATTCCTAACTTTATGGTATATTTAGTGGGTTTTTTTTTTTTATCAGTTTGAGCACTGCAAGAATACAGAGCTCAAAATAGGATCTAAAATAGGTCTGCTGCTATTTTTATTTTTTTAAATATGCTGGAAATCAATGTTTCTGTTTGTTTTAATAAATTTCTTTAAAATGAAAACAATTATTTGGAGAAGACTTCCCAACACAACCCAGAATTAACAGCCAATCTTTTAAAAAATATATTTAATACCCAGAGTTGCTGAACTGTTAAAAGTTTGTGTTATTTAATGGATGTACACTAAAACGTGATGAAACAAATGTCTTCCTTTGACATATTCACAAGCTAATGTTGTTCTCACATGTTGCTATTTCCCACCCCAAGAAAAGTCACCATGTTTAACATTTTTGATAGAGGAATAACCATGTTAATTGCTTAAAATAATTGTACTTTTTAGCTATGCAATTAAGAGGAACTGACTGTACTGTGTTTGTTAATACTGCACACATTCTACCTATAAAAGTTACAAAAAGACATTTGTCACAAGGTTAATGGTATTTAAAAAATATAGACAAATAAATAATGAATGAATAGGCCTACTGAATGTTTCACAACATTAAGCTGTACTGCAAGAGAATAATACTAAATGTCGCCTACACCCACATTTATTTTAATCAAATTAATGTCAATTATAATCTAGTTATACATGTATAATAAAAGATAAAAAAGATATTTTTAACTTTCAGATTTGGAATTTTATCTCCATACATAAATGTACATGCAGTTCAGAATAAACATATCCTTTGGGAAATGGTGGATAATAGTGTGTAACATAAGTCTAGCAACAAAGGTAATATAATACTTTGATGGCATGTCACACAGTCCTCACCACATGAAAAAAGTAGCTGAGTAAGTCTATGCACATTGGAAATTTGTTCCAGGCCAGATATTTCAAAGTCAACAGTGTTACTGAATTTCATATTTCATGAAATAAAATATAAAAAATAAAAGGCGAGCTCAAAATCACTATTTTCCATTTTCTGATGACTATCTGGCAAATGCTAACAATCACTCGCCTTAATGCAGAATAATATTTTGTATCTGGAAAAACATCTGTATTTGTCACACGATCTTAATTGAAAACAATCTTTTAAAAAATTCAATTCTTTAATGAACCATACAGAAATAAATGGATACTTTTAAAGGACCACATCCAAATAGTGAGCCACTAAAAATTATATCTGTCCTGCTTTTTAATATGGAATAATTTATTTGAATGCAGTACATGTACGTAATACGAATTTCAATAAAACAATTTAAAAGTGAGATTAATAAAAAGAAAGGACTGTTTGTTTAATGATATCCAGAAAACACTGATTAATTAGCAGTTATTAGGTTTGAAGGGCACGACATCTGTGAAACAGACACATGGTCCACAGAAGAAACTCACTACAGCTACATACACAAATCTTTCTGATTAGTACTAATAGTAGCAAGTATTTTTATATGCACCTTCACACAGACGGGATGGCAAATACCAGGCCCTTATTACACTACTGCATTTGTGGTTGATTGATTGTATGGTTGTTTATCGACCACCCCCACCACCCCCAAAAGTATATATAATAATAATAAATAAATACTGGCAATTGGGGTTCATACTATGGTTAAATTAAAAAGTTTAAAATAAATCAGTGTACAGGGCTATTTACAATAAGATAAACTATACACAATATGCATAATAAATAATATAATAAACATAACTATAGTAAAAAAATACAATAGAACCATGGATGTACAAATGTATTTCTTTAATAAAATTATTAATAGGCCATACACTGAGCTGAAAAACGTGAAGTTTCGTTCCACCTATCACGGCACTAAAAAGTCTCATCAGTTTCAAGTGTAGTTATTACTATATTACTCACATCCAAAAGTTTCCAAAGATTTAT
>JAULBS010111359.1:0-15068 GCA_032355785.1 Symmetromphalus regularis | reverse complement strand
AGCACATTGATTTTTATCTTATCACCGGCTATTGGACGTCAATCATATGGTCATTCTGACATTTATTTAGAGGAAACCCGCTGCCGCCACATAGGTTAAATCAACTCTTTCCAGTCCCACAGACAGGACAGTACATACCACGGCCTGTGATGAACAAGTTGTGGATCACCGGATGTAACGGAAAATAGCCCAAACTGCAGATGGGTCCACTGAGAAGAATCGATCCGACTACAGACAGCTTCAAAGGCGGGCACGCTACCGTTTGAGCCTTATCCCGCTTCCAGAAATAGAAGCTACAAAGAAATGATTCCATTTCTTATCTCTATAACGACGTGTTTTGAAATATGCGCCATTTTCACCTACTAAATAATTCTACATGAAGTGAAATGTGTGTGATATTCTCATCTGTATAATTAGTTTGTTTATTCATGTGGGTTTTTCAACTAGGTAATAAACACACCGTTTGCCCCGGCACGAAATTAAGCGCGGCGTTTGTGCCTTTCTCACCTTTCCACCGATCTGAAACATTGAAAACAAAACGTTTTTCCATAACTAATTAGAAAAATGTGCAGCGCTTTCTTACTTTTTATGTGTAGGAGCGGGACGTTCGTGAACTAATTAGAAAAATGTGCAGCGCTTTCTTACTTTGTATGCATAGGAGATGGACGTTTTTTTAACGTTATATTCCAAACATGTTTGTTGATTTTGAAGCATCTGAAGTAATGAATGTAGTAGTAATTTACGTCGTAGTTAAAAATCAAAGATTTTTTTATTGGTATAAAAAAAAAAATGAATCCGCTGGTTGAACGTTTTAAAAAGGAATTTCACCTTTTATTTTGTATATTCTAAAAAAATTAAAATTAAGGTAACTAAAGCTATCAGAGAAATATTTTGATTTACACAGCTATCAAAAATAAACATTGTTGAGTGGCGGATTTAGGGGCAGGAACCCCCCCCACCTAAATTTTACGATTTAAATATCATTATTTAAAATTATTATTATTTAACGTTAAAGAATCCGAGGAATCCGGCATCATATTATTGGGCCCTCTAAATGGATTTTCTGGATTCGCCACTGATTAACATTGGTAGAGAAAAACCAAGACGTTAATGTACTCAAACACGTTTTATTATTATCCTTATACAATTAAAGTAACAAATAAACCATTTGGCTATTTATTTGAAAATACAGTTTTATTGGTAAATAACAACCTCCCGTCAGGGGTCGCTCGAGTCCGTAGGACACTTGACAAATATAGTTCATAAAAACCTGTGCTGCTTACTGCGTCATCTATACGAAAACATTTTTGGTGATACCGTTCTTAAAAATATTATCCAATTAGATCGCTCGTTTTATAAGTATGTGATGAAGAAATGTCATGTTCTTGTGGAAAATACCCCAACACTTCGTGAAGTTTTTTTTTTCACAGTGAAACAATCATTGAATATAGAGCTGCTGTTCTTCTTTGGTAACAATTCCTTACAGAGAAGGCAACTGTCGTGATTTTATATTTTTGGTATTACCTTTGAAACTGACGTTTCTGATAACCGCTGTATTTCTGTTTTTGTGTCTCTCTTCCATGATTCTTTACCGCCGATGCATTGAATTGTGATTGGATGCTTCTCATAATATGAATTATATTTGTTAGGGGTCCCACGGACTCGAGTAACCCCTGACATTGTGAGGATGGGTAAACAAATGAAACGCGTTAGTAATTTTAATGTGTATTGAAAACACGTTTTTCTTTTCTGTGAGGTTACTTAAGTAAAGAAAGATTTTTTTAATTGCTACTAAAAATAGGATGAGTTCCATTGGACGAAAGAAAACAAACATTTAATTCCCGGATTTAACGTTTTAAATGATGTCTTTAGTACGTGTACGTTTGTTGATTATGAGATGACGACCGGAAAGATTGACCCGTTTTATATGAATAGTAAAAAAAAAAAAAAAAAAAAAAAAAAAAAAAAAAAAAAAAAAGCAGTAAGACAGGTTAGTGTTTATAAAAGCGACGGCATGATATTAAAAAAAAAATGGTACCTACTTTTATGAAACCAGCACTCGTTATTTGATAAAATAACAGTGGCGGATCCAAAAATCCATTGGGGGAGGGGGGGGGGGACAATAATATAATGCCGATTCCTCAGATTCTTTAACGTTAAAATAATAATAATAATTTTTTTAATGTTATTTAAATCGTAAAATTTAGGAGGGGGGGTCGGGATCCTGGCGCACCTCTAAGATCCGCCACTGAATTAGCTTATAAGCTCCATTTAGGCATGCAAACGGGAATACTACAACCAGTAGAAAAAAGAGTACACCTTCAAAAAATCTTAGATCCGTCACTGAAGTGGGATTCGAACCTTGAACCTATCACCTTTCTGGGGCGTAGCCAGAGACGGAAAAAACGCCGAGACAAACCCAGACGCTGGGAGTTTGAACCATGTGGATAATAAATATCAGTGATGGGGGGGGGGGGCGGGGGGATAAAACAGACGAGGCCGTTGAATCCGCTGTAAAATGATAGTCATTGAAACACGGATTTAACCTTTTAAATACAGCCCTAGGTAAATATCTTTTGTTTATATTTTAAAACATACCCCCCCCTCCTTTTTTTTTTTATTCCAAGGTAAATCAAGTGAAGAATAAACTAGTTTAATTTCAAGTTAAAAATCAATGTAAATGTAGTTTTATTGGTAGATTAAAAAAAGAAGAAAAAGAGATTTCAACCCTTTTGAACGGGGAGCGGGATATAGCGCATCCGCCTGTGAACCGGTCGGTCGTCGGATCGATCCTTCTCAGTGGACATTTGCAGCGTGGACTATTTTCTGTTCCAACCAGTGGTCCACAACTGTTTCACTGATGAACGTTGCATATAAAAGACCTCTTGCTGTTTATCGGAAAGAGTAGCCTATGTACATATATCAGAATGACCCTATGATAGACGTCCAATAAGATAAGAATCAATGAGCTCTAAAAAGGCGTCGTTAAATAAAACAAACCACTTTTTAAACTGACGTTCCTGATTCATTCTTTTTTCTGCTATAACTATACGATTGGTCATTATTAACCAGGATCACTCACGGCGAAAACAAGTCAACATTGGAAGATGTGTGTGTGTGTGTGTGTGTGTGTGCGAGGGGTGGGGGAGACCACCCGCTACCACCCGCGACCCTCTCGTGAAAACATCACATATGTACTTAAGGTTACATGCGTAAGCTTACTGGTGTGGTTTTGTTATTTATGAAAACTTGGGATTGGTGGCTAGCCACTCGCCCCTTTAAATCCGCCATTGCTGTCCTGACTTCATCTTCTCCTAACCTTTTTTCCCGCGTGTTGTCCTTTCATCATAAATGACTTCAGGGCCGGCACAACATGGGGGGGGGGGGAGTAATAATCCGCGGCGTCATTTTTTGGCGACAATAGGCGTCCTAAAATATATAAACATGTCACTGAATGATGGCGCCCCTATTTAGTCTCCCCCACCATCCCCGCCAATATTTAAACGACTGCGCCTGTACTGTGACTGCTTTAACGCAATTTTAAAAAGAACGAATTATTTTTTGGGAGTATATCCTCACACTGCACCTCAGACCTGTCTATAATAAAATTATGAATATATGAAGGATTCATAATTTGTTTTCCTCAGCACTCACTTTAAGTCATTTAGTACCCCCACCCCCATCCGCCCCCCGTCTCTGACGTTTCTGTTTATTATGAGTGCAGTTGCATGTAGTTGTACGTAAACATGAAGGAGAAAAATACGTGAAGGGATAGAGATGGGAGTGAATCAGACAGAGCGTAGAGGATCGGTATGTAGCTCAAACGGTATCATGTCCGCCTATGAACCAATCGGTCGTCGGATCGATCCTTCTCAGTGGACCCATTTGCAGTTTGGGCTATTTTCCACAACTAGTTCACCAGAGGCCGTGGTATGTGCTGTCCAGTCTGTGGCACGGTGCATTTAAAAGAACCGTTGTTGTTTATCGGAAAGAATGTGACGGGAGTTGATTTCCTCTAAATAAATATGTCGGAAAGACCATATGATTGACGTCCAATAGCCGATGATAAAATATAAATCAATGTGCTCTAGAGGCATCGTTAAATATAAAATAAAAAACTTTTTTTTTTGAGACAGAGGGTAGAAGTAAATACATAAAGAAAGAAAGTAAAGAAAGAAAAGTTAAGGAAGAGAAAGACAACATACGGACAGACATATTTAATAACTGCTAGTTAAAGAGTATGCAGACTGTTTTGTTAAACACATCTCAAGCGTAACTAGCATGAGGCAGAAGAGACGCTTGCCTCGTCTGGAATTTTCGCAGATTTGTATTATTCCCCCCCCCCCCCCCGATACCGATATTTATTATCCACATGGTTCAAGCTCCCAGGGTCTGGGTTTGCCTCGACGTTTTTCCTTCTCTGGCTACATCCCAGCACATATATTCCTTTTAAATTATATTATATATGTATATGCTTTTTATAATTACTATACCACGTATATACTCAACGAAAAAAAAAAAACCGAACCTTTACATCAGAAAATATAATATCACCGCTTAAGTTATGACTGGCTCCGGAAAAGAACCCAGTCAGAAAATAAGTCTATCGAGGGGGTTCGATCCTTATGACCAAAGCATCTTAGACGAATACACAACCAACTAAGCTAGGACCTAGCTGAGTTGGCAGTGGTCCAAGCACAAAATAGTGCCACGTTTCACATCGGATATCAAAGTCGTTAAAGAGCAGGATGTAGCTCAAACGATAGTGTGTCCGCCCGTGAAGCTGTCGGTCGTCGGATCGATGCTTCTCAGTGGACCCATTTACAGTTTGGGCTATTTTCCATTCCAACAACTTGTTAATCAAAGGCTGTGGTATGTGCTGTCCTGTCTGTGGGACAGTGCATGTATAAGAAACTCCTTGCTGCTTGTCGGAAGTAGCCTATGTGGAAGCACGGGTTTCCTCTGAATAAATGCAAGAAGACCATATGATTGACGTCCAATAGCCGATGATAAGATAAAAATCAATGTGTTCTAGAGACGTCGTTAACTAAAACAAACTTTACTTTTTCATTTATGTATAAGTAACCGTTCTGCTAATATCACGTTTCTACCAATTTCGTACTACTTTTTGTTCTGTATACACGCACATCTCCTTTTCCTGTTTATAAACGGACAAAGCATATATTGTACCTTATAACACAACAACCCATTCATCCACCAGCGGCGAATCTAAAGGAGGATAGGGGGTGTAGGTGCCCTAAATATAGTTCATAAAGGTAGATGTCGGGCAGGCTAAATTTAACTGGAGGTACAAAATATACCAAATAATTTAGACTATATATATATCTTAGGTACTACTTTAAATTTAATAACTGCAACCAGTGGCGGTTCCAGAACATTCATTTAGGGCGGCCCTCTAAAGAATCCTCGGATTTTTTAACATTAAAAAAATGTAATAATAATAATTTAAAATAATATATAATAATGTTTTTTTAATCGCAAAATTTAGGGGATTCTTGGGCCACCGACCCCTCCTGGATCCGCCATTGACAACATTTTATAGTTTTAAATTGGATACAACAGGAAAGAATAATTTTTAACAAGTCTAGTTTTAAATTGTACCCTCAGTAAAATATTTCTGCGTCTTCCCCTGTCTCTGTGGGTGGTACATGCTATATGATTCCAGTGCATAACATTTACATATTATCTATGCGCATTTCATGAAATGAATATCTGAAGTATGAATACGTGAATACGCGCGCGCGCGCTTATTGTCAATTTTCCCTATACAAACACGAGATTGCTTGCACGTTTACGCATGAGTGAAGTTATAAATATTTGATATGAAAATTATAGTGATTGCAGTCTAGGGACAATATGACATGATAAGTCATTTGTATTCGTGCAGCGTATTTCGCCAGATAAAACGCTGATAGGATGCAAACAAAAAAAAGTTGTTTTCAACTAGGGGTGTGCAACGATACGGCCGAAACCGTATTGCGATATATTGCGATACAGCAAACCCATATTGCAATACATACTGCAATGGTTTGATTAATTACCAAGATGTGATAATGTCATATTTTTATACTATCATACTAATTACTAAACATATCTCAGGAAGGCAGATCTATATCAATTTCTGATGAAAAAAGAGAATATAATTATAGACAGTAGATTTATATGTTTTAATTAAGTTTAACTTCGCCAAATTCAATTTCATTTAGCCAAATAAACTGAACAAAATTAAGGCGCTTTATATCTCATTTGGACATCTTCAACTAAAGACTGGAACACTGAACGACGTTATTGCCAGAGACGAAATCCACCGAAGTGTACCGAATAAATCGTAAGTAACGGAAAAGGCCGAGTTATTTCGACTGGCGAATTGGCGAACGACAGCTTAAAAGTATTGTCCCACGGAATTAAAGGGGCTAAATACTGATTATGAATGAAACTTACATGCATTTGTTATACTAGATCTCATTTTCATATCAGGCAAGACATTTTTAACTCAACCATGATATAGGGAATTCCATGTCGAGTCGATCGAATGTTTAAACATTAAAAATTTCAAATTTCGAGATCAGGAATCCTGGTATTTTTTCGGTGAAACGATTTCCGCTGTTGGAATGTTTCACTGCCCCCTCGTCCCCCCTCCGGCCATGATGTGATCCAATGGTGTCGTCAAACCAAACACAAAGTGGTTATGCATCTTTAATTAAAACAAATTGTCTTGATTTCAGAAATTTCGATCTACCAGCGATGATCTCTCTCCATCAAGCGTCAACATTGGCTTTTTCGACGACAACCTCCGGACGTCGGCGGTTCTCGACAGCAGCTTCACATACGAGAAAGCCAACGGGACTACTATTAATGGCGAGCCGGAATTCCCTCCCGCCAGGGTTCCGGGAAAAGCCGAGGCGATCGTGGCCGAACCAAGCGGCTGCTGGAAAAAACTGAGGACCAGAGAAGCGATATTAATTGTTCTTGGTTGTGTTCTTGTGATTGGATTAGCTGTTGGAACAGCGTGTGCTATTATCTTTACTCAGACAGGTACAGGTTCGTTAAAAAGATTTTTGAAAAGGGGTCCAAATGTGGATTTCTGAAAAGGGGGGTGGGTCCAAAAGTGATCGAGTGAATAGAAAAAGATGAAAAAAATGGTACATTTCAAGTCCTACAACAAGTTAAATGGTAAAAAAAAAATCGAGAAAAGGGATGGTGGGTCCTGACCCCCTGGACCTCCCCTGGATCTACTAGTTTAAAGAGGTAAAACATTGCTACCCCTGGATCCGCTTCTGAACATTTAAATATTCAATAACACGTAATTCATGGTGTACCATTATTTTTTTGTCGAGTATAGAAAATACGTTTTATTCTTTAATTCTGATGACACACACGTAGAATGACAATTACGTGATAAATCATGCTATTTGAAAAAAATCTATCTTTTCCGCACACAATAAAATGTGTGATAAAGATTAAATGAAGCTAACTTTGTGTTTCCATTTTTTGTGTACCTGTGAAAATCCATCGAAAGGGTTTCTTATGCTCTTCAAAATCTAATTGAAAACACGAGTTTGCACTAAGAAATTTTATCTGTTTTCCCGACAGCAATTCACACGAGGTTATTTTAATGTAGTAATGTCGTTTTCAATGATGAAAGTGATTATTCTCCGATGTTGTTTTCAAGTCTGGCATCGTGGAGAAATTGCCCAATTGCTGAAGCCTCATTATCATAAACAAAAATATTAACCCTTTGTATGCATTAAACCGTTGATTTATTATGCTAATAAATTATATTTGAAATTACAATAAATTATAATAATTATATTTAAAATTATATTTGAAATTACAATAAATTATAATATATTTGAAATTATAATAAATTATAATTTATTTTAAATAATAAATTATATTTGAAATTATAACAAATTATAATATATTTAAAATAATTATATTTGAAATTACAATAAATTATAATATATTTAAAATAATAATAAATTATAATATATTTGAAATTATAATAAATTATAATTTATTTAAAATAAAAAATTATAATAAATTATAATGTATTTAAAATTATAATATATTTGAAATTATATTAATTTGAAATTATGATAATTAGATATTTTAATAACATTAGAAACTGAAAAAAAATCTTGATTTTTTTCAGCTTCATCATCTTCATCAACAACGAAATCCACGACATCTCCGTCCACATCATCGTCATCAACCTCTTCATCACCATTACGTGAGTATGTCAGGCACTATTTAGACACCACTGATTAAAACGATGTCTTACACTAAACTTTAATTTGAGTTTTACAGTAGTATGCGTGTACTTTTACTTGGTGAAAAAAAAAATAGTTAAAAAGATTTTTTAAAACCTTGCTTCGACTACCCCACCCCCGAGCCATTCGATTCGAAGGCATTGAGGCGTGACACATTGTAGTCCGCAGTGTTTAACGTTGTCAACTAAGTGATAACACACTTCCAGAGAAACAATGGTTATAAACGTACTTTTTACGCACGCACGCACACACACTCTCTCTCACACACAGACACAAACACACAAGTTTGCGTTCAGGTATCATTGGACCAAATCAAATCCCATTGACGACCGTAGTAATATTTCTTTATAAAAGTAACAGAAGCAACGTTTCAAACCATTGAAAAAGTGTACAGACATACAGTGTGACACCTGCCATTAACTATGACTCAAAGAAAATATGCTGTCACATAGCATTTTAACGATTTACAGAGTGTTTTCATTAGACACACTCAGGATCGTACGAAATGTCACTTGCAATTTCTTTACCACCCCAGGTATCAACAAGTACCAAGTGTCACTGATGTAATAATTATTCTGCTAAAAAAAGATACTAAAATTACTAGGTATATGCCATGGTATTTGCAAAATACCCACTGCCTCATATATCTACCAGTCATAGCTGAGGTTTCATTCATTACGGAGAGATTTCACGGTGCACCTCGAACTCTGACCCGCAAAATCACGTGATTTGGTACAATGCAACCTTCAGGACGTAGCAATTACACTGGTCCCAAACGTTCTCAATAATTTTAACACAAAGCGCAAAAACTAGTCTAGCGCTTGCAAAGTAATTTGTCGTGAACGAAAGAAGATTCTCTCCGTTCTCAACAGCATTCTCCCTTACGTTGAAGACAACATCAACTAATGGTGGCTCGATAGACAACATTTTGCGATCCATGTTAAACACAATGAGAACGTTTAAAAGCGTTGATATTACTAGTCTGTTTAACGCTACTTGGAACATGGATTTTTGTTGAGTACTTTAGTTTGCTTGAACCAAGCCGAAAAAGCACCAGAGTTTTTATATTTAATACCCATTCACTCGTATGTTAAAATCGACAATATTGCACAACGGTAACATAACATGCAGACGAGATCATTACAGTGTGGAATAACTCATCTATTTTAACATGTTGGTCATTTCCGGTAATATTCGTATTTCGTTCATGGCTTTTGCATTAATAAATAAATCTTTGCAAATATGACATTGATATTAAATTATAAATATATTTATAAAATAATAACCGTGTACCATAAAAAATACATTATACAAATAATTATCTAACATCTCCATTTTAAATGGATTTGTCTGACGTCTGCAGAATATCAAACATAGCTCTCAAAATAAGTCCGCTAAGAATTTCGGAAACAGTACTTTTGATAGACATTCAAACAATACAGAATCAATGAACACAGCAATCTAAACAAAAAAAAAGGACATTTTCTTCTTTCGAAAAATATCAACATTAATGAGGTAAATTATATATATATTTTTTTTATTAATCAAAATCCATGTTCCAAGTAGCGCAAACAGACTACAATTAGGCTACCTTGCAAATAATGTAGTCTATCCTAAACGCAAGCCTGGTTTTGGTCAATAAACTATTACATTTTATGATTGACTACATCTCATCATGTTTATGGAAAGGTTACGAATACAAATAACTTGAAGAAAAAACCCCCCACACAGATGGAATTAACCATGGGCGTCGTACGTGTCACAAAAGTAATGGCTGTCATGGGAATTGCTGCCAATTATATTTAAAACTACTTCCGGTATTGGACTTTACTTCCTGTTGATGATGGAATCGTTAGCGTTATGAACGTTTCTATAGTAACACCACGAAGTGTAATCATGTGGAAATGTTAAAACTGACAACGAATGTCTGAGGTGGATGTGACCACCAATAGCCGATATTTACTTTTGTGCTGAGGGTCGTTAAATAAATAAATAGTCTGAGGTGGAATATCATAATGCCTTCTTAAGACAAATACACCTACATGTAGGCCACACGCTGAGCTGAAAAACGTGTGCGGAAATCGACAAAACGTATGAATATAATTTTATTTTATTTTTACACTTTCTGTCAAATTATAGTGCCAAATATTCATTTCATGTGTATCAGAATATAAAGTGTTCTTATTTATGAACACTATACTTCACGTCACCGGAAGTGGAACAACAAAAACACCAGAGTTTTAAAGTTGAAAAATAAGTGCCAAAAGTACAAACAACTGCCTTTAAAACCTTTTGCAACATGTACACGATACACAAAAGTATTTCACTTCATAACTTTTTGGATTATATATAGTTGCTACAGTAACAAAAATCTTAACTGAATTCGCTAGTAATTAACGGGTGTAGGAAAATAACATTTCCAACAGTCAAACTATAAATAGGGCTGTAAATAGATCGCAGCCATTTAAATATTGAGGGAAGGGGGCAAGACTGAATAGGGGCGTCATCAGTCATTTGAAGGGGTCTACAGCGTAGTCTATAAATGTAAATATTGTCGCAAAAAAGGCCGCTGCAGATTATTGGGGGGGGGGGGGATGCCCCCTTGCCAACTGGCTGTGCCTGCCCTGTTATTTTCTATCCCTGACTTTAGTCATGTGACTAGCTAATGCATGATGCAGCATAAACCGATTATCCATATTAAAATAATATTCACCTTGTACTCGTAATAAAACACAAATATAACTACATATTCACCTTGTACTTGTAATAAAACACAAATATAACTATATATTCACCTTGTACTCGTAATAAAACACAAATATAACTACACATTCACCTTGTACTCGTAATAAAACACAAATATAACTACACATTCACCTTGTACTCGTAATAAAACAAATATAACTACACATTCACCTTGCACTCGTAATAAAACACAAATATAACAACATATTCACCTTGCACTCGTAATAAAACACAAATATAACTACATATTCACCTTGCACTCGTAATAAAACACAAATATAACTACATATTCACCTTGCACTCATAATAAAACACAAATATAACTACATATTCACCTTGCACTCATACTAAAACACAAATATAACTACATATTCACCTTGTACTCGTAATAAAACACAAATGTAACTACATATTCACCTTGTACTAATAATAAAACACAAATATAACTACATATGTATCCTTCCGTAAACTTTTTTCAAAGGCAACAAAATAGCATGATGTTTCAAAGCAACTGTTAATTAAAAAAAAAAAAAAATTGACGGATTTGCCGCCAAATTTATCATGTCCATTTCACATCAAAGAAATCCAAGCACTTTGATTAGCCGCGATATGAAACAGACACGATACATTTGGCGGGAAAAAAAAGCACGATTTTTCTAAACAGGAAATAATAAATAGGCCGTCCGTAGGCCTAATAATGTTGTTATATTAACGGTAAAGAAAAAAACGTAATTCCAAAATATGTTATGATTTTTTCATATTACTATTATTAGTAATTCAAATCAATTTATTTAACATATATATATTAAGTTCCAACTAGTGGTCCACAACTGGTTCATCAAAGGTCCTGTCTGAGGGAACGTGCATATAAAACAACAACACCTTGCTGCTTAGCCTGTGTGGCGGTAGCGGGTTTCCTCTAAAGAAATATATCAGAATGACCATATGATTGATCATAAGATAAAAATCAATGTGGTCTAGAGGCGTCGTTAAATAATTTTAAAAACCTTTAAACTTAACATATGTTAAAGTCACATGCCTTGACTGAGATTTGATCCCAGTACCTACCAGCCGTGAGTACGACGGCGTACTAGAGCCGATTGATTGTTTAGCGACCGGAGGGTAGAGATTACGCTGTCGATCCCAGTGTAGAACCTTCATAATATGGCTTGCAGACAATTATTATTTGAGTGCGAAGTGTTTACTCTTTTTATACTGTGGAGCAAGGATGAAAATCGCTTCTTGGAAGAAAGGAGGGGGGACGGAACATCCCCCTGTCCAAAAAGTGTGTGTATGTGTGTGTGTGTGGGGGGGGGACGGACCCATTCGCCTGTCCCAAAAGTGGGTAGGATGTGTAGCTCCCCCCAGGATTGACGTCATTATAGATCCACCTGTGTACTTCAGTATATTTGCCCTAAGGGATGGTCCATAAATGTCAATGGTTTTCATAATCCTAACAATGTTAGGATTGGGTTTGACGCCCTCCCCTCACTCCTCCCCTAATCCTAACATAAAGAAACATTGACCATCGATGGACCTATGTTTTACCTGAAAAACAATCAGAACATGGCTTTTACCTACTCAGGCCCGTACGCAAGATTTTCTTTAGGGGGGTGGTGCGTTTCTGCGTTTTATTTTTGTTTTTAACGTTATTCTAGTAAATTAGCGTCAATTCAAATTTGCATTTACGGACCTCGACAGATTTAGAGGGGTGCGTGCGCACCCATCGCACCCCCCCGTGTACGGGCCTGCTCCTCTCCCCTTCCGAACATTGTTCGGATTGTGAAGCACATCGATATTTATGGACCATCCCTGTGTTACATTGATACAATAAAGATTATTATTTAAGCATATTAATTTCAATTTTTCGAAGCAAAAAGTGGGGTGGGTAATTATATAGGCGTCCCTCCCTTTCCAAAAAGTGGGGGGGGGGACGTGCCCTCCACCCCCGTCTCCTAGTGGTTTACAGCCATGCTATAGAGTTATTTAGGCCATTGTGTTTCTAGGGATGGATTCATTTGCAGTTGTTTATCACTAACGCATACAAACATAGCAACAAATATCACAATTGTAACTATGATAGTGCACCTTTAACACAAACTAGTTGAGTATGTCTTATTTTGCAGCATATTTGATTTATGACGGCAGTTTAAATCTGCGAAAGTCGTGGGACGGCACGATCCCGGAGTTAAATTCACGTTTTTCTGATGATGTAAGTAAATGCAGGCCACAACATTTTAACATTGTTTACAGTGAATTATTAATTTATATAATATTATTATACTATAATTTATAGTAGTAAGTACCCAGCCATTTTTGATATGGATTCCAAATTTACAGTCAAGCACCGAGGTTGTTGTGGGATATGGACATTGTTTTTGAAACCTAGACGTCATATGGTGCTTTCTGGCGACTTTGAGAACTAATTTTACGCCTTTAAATAAACTTTGAAATCGCAAGTTTTAATGCGGCAGTTTGTATAATGTTTGAACTATAGATAGCATCAATGCATCGTCTGAGTTGCATCTCACTTTAAAGTTTCTTTAGCTGGGTCCTGGTATGAAAAGGATTACATCTACCTATAGATCTACCTGTGCCTTTACTTGACAATGTGCCTTTATTCTTCAATTTGGTTATCTCTCGCGCGCATTGTTTTACGTTTTTTCAAAGATTTTTTTTTTTTTTTAAATGATGTGGACGCCACAGCGTACTTGCGTATAGGTTTATTATTATGTTATTATTAGTATTATTATTATTATTTTTTTAAATGATGTGGACGCCACAGCCTACTTGCGTATAGGTTTATTATTACGTCATTATTAGTATTATTATTATTATTTTAAATACGATAATGGTTTCAAGCGCCAGTGCAGATTGTGGAGTCCCGGTTGTCCGGGGTCAAGACATTAAAAAAAAAAAAAGTATTATATCCAGTTCACTGAGGGTAGATGACACTTTAAACATTATAACACCCCTGCCCCACCTGCCCCCCCCCCCCCGTCTGAAGTGAATTTGAGAGGTGGGTTTAGGAGATTTAAATGCATATTCACATGGACCCTTGACCTAATTAATTTCCAAACAAAGAATTAATTTTTAATATAAACATTTGTCCATAAAAATACTTCATTCAACTACTTATATAACCACCACATCTAGCTTATTATCAATATTTAAAAAATGATTTAATATATTATGCTCACGGACAAATAAATTGAAAAACAAATTACAGGTTTTTTTTTCCGTTGAAGGTGTGAAATATATATTTCGAGTCACATGGCGGGTATTCCCCAGTTAGCTGTTATTTTAAAACTTCTGAATATTTTTATTGCTGCAAAAACAATTCCTACCAATTTATTTCGCCCCACGAGGAGTTCCAATCTTGAAATTAAAAAATTTTAAATGTGAAAAAAATTGATTAAATCGACATAGAATTCCCTATACCATGGTTCAGTTAAAATGTCTTACACAATATGAAAATGAGATCTAGTATAACAAATGCATGCAAGTTTCATTCGTAATCAATATTTAGAGCATAAAGTCCTTAAATTCCATGGGACTTTGCCTTTAAACCCACTTCAGTCACAAATTTCTATTTTTTCCCATTTATAATTTGGTCATATGTAAGTTCGAGCTCATTTCTTCACTGTTAAAAATAAGAAAAATATTTTAAAACCCCTCCCTGTCAAAATTTCTTTATTTTCATTACAGCTATAAATTTAATTTATATTTTGTATTTTATATTTTTCAGATGCTAAATATTGTAAATAATACGTCATTAGAAAAATCATATTCATCATCGCAAGTTAATGATTATAAGTAAGTATTTGCAGGAATCACATGGGTCATATTCATCATCACAAGTTAATGATTATAAGTAAGTATTTGCAGGTATCACATGGGTCATATTCATCATCACAAGTTAATGATTATAAGTAAGTATTTGCAGGGATCGCATGGGTCATATTCATCATCACAAGTTAATGATTATAAGTAAGTATTTGCAGGTATCACATGGGTCATATTCATCAT
>JAULBS010111348.1:0-15069 GCA_032355785.1 Symmetromphalus regularis | reverse complement strand
CTGTTTATATTTCTATGTTAATACATTGATTCCCTGTTTATATTTCTATGTTAATACATTGATTCCCTGTTTATATTTCTATGTTAATACATTGATTCCCTGTTTATATTTCTATGTTAATACATTGATTCCCTGTTTATATTCCTATGTTAATACTTTGTCTTTCAGCACTGAGTCATCTGTAAGCAGTCATCAGGCTAAGTTGAAGCACCCAGCAGTGCGGGTTCTTGATGACAAGATAGATGGTGCTGCTGCTGGGGAACCACATGAACTGAATGCAGATCAAGTCATAGCAGGAAAGGTGAGGATAAAACTTTGACTTTATAATCTGGATGTCATTAATTGTAAAAGCTGTCATACATTGTAGGATCAGCATTGGTGTTTATCATTTTTTGTAAATTGATTTAGTGTAAGAGGATCCAAGACTATATCATGATGACTGATTTGCTATTCCAGGCAGATTTAACAATGACAGTACACTAGTGTAAACTGGCTCCATTTTGTTCCAAAACAGCAGTGATATGTATTAAAATGGCATCTGCTATTTGAAAACAACTTGTAGATTTAAATCACTTGTTTAGGTCACTATTTAAAAATTAGTTAAAATGTGACAAATTACTGCATAGATTGTGTACTTACCATTTATTAAAATGAACTTACATCTTAATAATAATATGTTATATCCATATTTTTAATACTCATTATTCTTACTAATCCATTTATGTCTGCAATTCTTTGGTTGGAACTTTATTCTTGATTGTTTTTTTGGTTGTTTTCTTAAATTTATGTTGTTCTGATTCAAGTCAGTTTGTAATAATGATGAACATATATATTTTCTTGTAGCTGGTATATAATTTATTACCTTTTCTACAAGTGTTATTTGTGGTTTGTTTTTATTATTTTATTTCTTCACACCTTACCAGTGTACAACAAATGTGTGTCAGGATCTGTGTTTCTATGATGATGTGTCTCTACCCACCTCTGTCCAGGCTGAGTCCTGGGTAGATCAGGTATCCAATTATACAGAGATTGACAATCACCCGGAGTTGTCCCAGGATTCTTTCGATGCTTTCCCCTGGGTACCATCCATACCAGATGCTGGAGGTCTGTCATCTGGGGAAGACGGAGAGATTTGTAATTTTTCTGTGCGTGGATTTTCTCCCAGCATGTCTTGCCTGCAGCATGGATTATCATTGACTATTGCAATCAATGACAACATGGCATTTGGCAGTTGCATTTGTAGTTGAACCAGTAGTTCATCTTTTCCATTGATTCTATAGTTCTCAGGTTAAATACTCAATATTTGTGGTTTTCTATTGATAACCTGATTTCTTCATAGACATTCTATATAATATATTCCTTACTGAATTTTGATAATTCCTACTTACAAAAACTGAGACCCGGACAAAAATGCTTTGTGAGGAAGACAGTCATTGAAGAGTTAGAACCGTGCCCTCTTCCAAATGGTTCTGGCATGTCCTCCATGGGTCAAAAGTCATAAGACAAGGGCACTGGGTCTGTTGAGGAAATTTGTGAGGAAGCCTGACCTTTCAGTAATATAGACAACAGTCTTTATATGATTTTCTTGATAACATAATTGTGTGATGATGGTGATGGCCTAAATATGTCTGGAGGCTGACATGTACAGACATGTGTACTGTGCTACATGTATTTCATGATTTACATGATGGTCAACCTCTGCATGGTTTTATATAAAATTAAAAAAGGATTTCAAGTAGTAGTGTTTTACCCCTGTGGATTTGCTATCACAAAATGCATTTTGAACTGTATTCATAGTGCCAAATGTATTTGCAAAAAAGGTTTTGTCAGTGAATATTCAAAATATTGTCTAGTTAGTGTTCTATTATTCAGCTTATACACTGAATAAAAATTTTGCATTGGTTTTGTTGTCTTCATTTATATGTAATTGATATGCATGTTAGTGGCCATTCACAATTATCATCATTTTCACAAGTGTAACAAAGAGTACTCTTTTTTGCTACCCCTCCCCCCTAAAAGATTGTATCAGCAATCTTGATTTTGCAACATGATCAAGACAGTTATTGGCAAAATCAGCAATATTTGTGTAAAATTTCATTTGGCTTTTTATCCCATGTGTGTTTGTTTAAATCAAGATTGTAAACAAACAAGCTGGACAATAGATATTGTCCTTTTGAGGGTACATTCCCCATTGGCAGGTAAAGTTTCTTGTGTAATGTCAGTGGCCTAGTGAGTTTAATGCAGGTACTGTGGCCATTGGGCCTATATAAGAGAACATAGCTAAATTAATTGTGGTCTGAGGCCAATTGGCACTGTGGTGCATAGCAGCAGACGAAAGAACTAACAGTTTCATTAAAAACTAGAAAGACTGTTTGTATCAACATTTTCTTCCAATTTTAAAAATGTACACTGGCATTTAATCCTTCCCCTTCAGCGTATGGTTTGTACACTTGTGAAAATGTTGATAATTGTGAACGGACCCTTAATTGATTAACCAGTTTCTATTGTTTTATTATCATTAAATTTATATAATAAAAATGCTCTGTTAGCTAAAGCTAATTTACAACAGATGTGATCAGCTATTTTAAACAAGCTGTATTTTCTGTTGCCATTATTCCAGCCCTTAAAATTCAGGAAGGCAATCAACTATTATTGAGAATTATTTTAACTTGTGTTCTGGTTAACATGTGAAACTATGTGTACAGTTGCCACATGATTTGCATTATTTAAATGAACCATATCTATAGTATAAATGGTGAGTTATTTGGTATTTCTTCTTAATCCAAGGTTTCACCATTGAGCTTTCAGTGACCATGGTATGTGTTGTCTTGTCTAAAAGAAACTTATAAAAGTACACTTTGCTGCCAACTGTGAAAGAGTAGCCTGCGCATAGTAGATGTTTCTTCATCATAGTTGCAATATTGACACCTAATTACCAACTAAGTATTGTGTTAGTAAGTCATTAAATATCTATTCCTTTCCATACCAGCTGGTCAAAACCTGTGTTACTGTTACTGTGTTAGTATTAAAATGTGTATATGTTCATTATTTCCAGAACGCAATGGCAGGTGACAGTAAGGATGCAGTAGTTCATCTTGTTCAGGTATGTTAATTTATATTTTATTGTTTCTAATATTTTCTTTATTTGACAGGATTACCAGTAATAATGTCTTCCATTTGTCAGATGTGTCAGTTATCTTATGAATGATATTTTTATATGAGCAAGACTTGATGTGTATTTGTATTTCAATGTCAAACAAAACAGCCTTATTTCTAGCTACGGTTGATCAGCAAATATTTTTTACCGTTTCCTTATTCTATTGCTTGTCCTTGAAAAGGTTTGTATAATAATAATAATAGAAATAATAATAATAATAATAATAGTTTCTCATGGATTGTGTAAGTTAAAACAAAAAAGTATGTTTTTGTTATGACCTGTCATTTGTAAAACACAACAAGATTGTGTGTAAATGGAAAAATAAATGCCGTTGAAATGATTTCATTACACAAAGCGATGAGCTGATTACTAAAGGATTATTTCAGTCATTATTAGTGTGATAAATAATTTCCTGCTTTCTAGTCACATCACTGAGCTCTGAGCTCTTGGTCCAGACAACTAGTCGACAGTAATTTAACCTTGATTACAGGAATACTCTCAAAGCAGCTAGTCGAGATTCTTGCTCATAATTCTTGTCTGGGTGTTACAGATGTCAGCTTTTGACTCATCTGTTCAGGAAATCTAGACGGTTTCTCCCAAAATTGTGGCATCAACCCTAATACCAGTTGTATACTAGCAATTAGCTGCTCACATTACCATTTTTTATTTGGTCAGTACCACCAGTGCACAATTATGGGGTGAAACTTTTAAGTGCCGTAAGGACTCCCTATTTGAAAGTCCCACATCATTCCATCAAGACCTTCAGTGAGTCATAGACTAAACAAATATATAATTGAGATGTATGCAGTGAACACTTAAACATGCTGCATTTTTTTTAATTAGGCTTATGTGCTTGTCATTAAAATGAAGAAGAATTTTATTAAGAAGGTGACATTTAGTTGGTACTACTCTGATTTGTTTGTTAATGCAGATGAATGTGTACAAAACGTCAAGTGTATCAGAGGGATTTAAAATGAAGTCGTATTCTCCACATACTTTGTGTGGACAAGATGCACATTGGCATCACATTGAAATGGCTACGGAAAAATACAAGTGACATCTATGGCATTTCCTCCATGAGCATCGCTGCACAGTGCATGATTACAATAATAAATAATAAAGTGAAGAACTATTATATTTCTTATGGTGTATATTTATGCTACTGGTCAACACAAGTACAACATGTATTAATTACATGTATTTTCTGGCTGATTTGTTCTGCCAATGATTGCATACATGTATGTGCATGTATTATTACATGGCAACAGAAATGACTCATGCATTGTGCATTTGTGTGGAAAGTAAAACTTGTATGTCATCCCCTATACACTGGAATCTCAGTCTTTAAATTATGGTTATTATACATTGAGATAGTTCAGATTACCTAATTGATGAAATAATTATAAAACTTTTAACTATTTAGTAATAAGTTTGTTTATGTTGCATGTTGGTGAAGTCCTTATATAAGTTACTGTAAAAGTCTTTGGTAAGTTTTTTGGTTATTTTTACAATAAAGTTGTTTCTTATTTTATAATTTGAAATAGTTGTTTGGCTATTTTTAAAGTTACTTTGGTTTCTAGAAAAATAATTTTTAGAATAATTAAAATTTAAAAATATTAAAGACTTCTACAAATTTTGTTGTTGATATTTTATTGGTAGGTATTGTTTGTGTTTAACATTCTTTGTCCTTAATATTGTTTCTTTCAGTTTGATGTCTCAGGTCTTGCATTAAAAAACAAACAAAAAATAATAATAATTTAATAAATAAGTAAATAAAATTATTCAAGACAGTCATCTGACCTTTTTATAAAAAAAATCAGTTAATTTTTGTTAAACATTATTTCTTCTCAACAAAATATTGAATTTGTTTGTGATTAATAATTTTTACATATATGACAAACAGTATACTTGAAAAGTTAGTATTTTACATAACAGAATAAAAATGTAAATTGTAAACATTAAACTTTAAAAGGTATAATCTTTATAACAATTAAAAAAAAAATTATGAAAAAAGCTAATGTTTAGCTTCATAAATGTTAAGAAAAAATATAAATTTTAATAACTTGATATTATGTACATGTACATCATATACAATTTTCAAAAGCCTGTTTTTTAACAATTATTATTCAATTGGAAACCATGTTGTTTTGATGTACCATTTCTGACATTACTGGGCAATAGACATTGTTTTTATGTTAATAATTCTGTACTTAATAAATTTGATCACATTAATTTAAAATTATTTTTAAACATTTTAAAATGTTCCAATGTTTCATGCAAGACCTGAAGACTAAGATGAATGTTTAATGTTGGATTGCATTAGATACATGTTCTTCTTTTATTAATTGCCTTTTATGCATTTTCAGTATTGTTTTTTTAACTTTGATTTGTTGTCAATTATTTTGTCATATGTTGCCTAATTTTCACCATTTTGTTTTGTTGGTAAGCTGGAAAAATACAAAACAATATTTAACCCATGCTTTTCAAAACTGGCCAAAATACTTGAATAGTTTATTTCTTAAAAATTGTGTACATTTGCTTCATTGGAATAAGAAAATTATTTGGCTTCATTATTATGCTCTATATTTGGAATAAGTGACACAAGAAAGTTGTTAATTCAGCAAAGTTAAGAAATGAAAAAATTAAATTATCCTCTAAGTCTCTGAACCATGTTTTAGAACTATTTTATGCAAACAATAAATAAGTAAACAAATGGTAGGGTATAAATATAACATGGGGAGAGCTGACCCATGGTGGGTATTAAGCTCAAAGGCTGATTGATATTTCCAAAAATTACAATATAATGGACCTATTGTGTGTAAATTTTCGAAAGGACATCCAAAAACAATAAAAACAAAAGCTAATTTTTAACCTTGTATTGAAAGCCCAAATTCTATACAACTTATTTTAAATTACAAAGACAGTATATGTACCTACTAAAATAATATCACATGCATAAAATTTTGGTCACATTCTACCAACTAAAGCTATCATTCTATACAGATATTACTATTATAGTAATATAATGGGATACTATGTAATCTCAGATTATGAAACTTTACTGTACTTGAGGGCAAAAGCCTTTAACACCATACATAAAAGCCACCAGACTCAGTTTAAGCTTAAGTCAAATTTTACATTCCCTTACTCTGACGTCATTTCGAAAGCAAACTTAAAACTAATTTTAAAGTCAACAGTTTTGGTCAGTTTTCACCTCCCAATTTTTTGTATTTTTTTATTTTAAACTTATTTTACTGCTTTTTAAGGACAAAACAGGAACTGAACAGGTAAATTGCTGTCATTTGGTTTCCCTTCACTGTGTGTGGTTATTGGTGTTATGCATTAGATGTATGTCTGTTAAATGTACAGTTTGTGGTGTTGGCTAAAGTCTCAAAGTGACGATACTTCATGAAAACTGCTCAAAACAAAACAATAAATATTTCAGAAAGAATTTATTCATGGAAACTTATGTTGGTGCATGAGTACTTAATTAACGTCTTGAAACTAAAAGAATAGAGAATAATATTTTGAGAAATAATTTATTGTATTAGAATTAAGACTTTTAATGTTGATGCATGAATACTTAACTTTTGACGGTTTAACATTTTAGTGAAGAAACTATAACTAAGAGTTATGTTTAGCATTTTAAAATTTAATGATATATTGTAATAGATTTTCAAAAGACTACGTAATTATGTGTCCCATTAGTCACCTTGTAAACATGGTTTTTCATGAATTACTTTAGTTTGGTTTAACTTATAGAAAAAGGATTAAAGTCAGACAAGAAATGCATGCAACTGGATGCAAAATGAATTTTCTTTATATTCAAACACAAAACCAAGAGTTATTCTTTTGGATGAGTTACTCTTGTATTACTCAACTGGGATAACAACCATATTGTCTTCCTTGTTAAAGGTAAGACATGTGGCTAAATAAACATGTTTCTTATATATATGGCACTGACCTTTTTTCATGTGAGCCTAAGTGATCCAGTGGTCGTGCATCGAACTCTCAAGCTGATGACAGTGGTTCAAAACATGCCGGAGGCTTGCTCACACCTGACGTGTCAAAATAACCAAATGTTTGATATCCAATAGATTAATAAATCAATGTGCTCTAGTGGTGTCATTAAACAAACAAACTGACCTTTTTTCATAACTTTCTCTGCTGAAAGTGGTGATCTTGTTATATAGCATGCTGTACAAAGAACTCATAAGAGGGAATATTTATTAATTTAAATAAGTTTCTCAGTCTTCGCATGAGGTATTTTTAAAAAGTGGTGTCCTCACTTCACATTTATAATTTATACTTTTAATAATTCTAATACATAATTTTTAATAAACATTGTAAATAGTCATTATTTTCTCTTTCTTTGAGGCAATTTTAAAAATAGGACCTTTTCACCACATCAGTGGCTTAAGTCTGTAATTTTAACTTTGTAAGCGTCTGTCTTGAGACATTCACTTCATTTCGAAATTTTGAACCATGCCCCAATCCATTAGGTTCAGGCATGTACTCCTCCCCCCCCCCCCCCACAGTCCCAATGTCTTAAGGAAAGGGTACTAGGCGTTGGGTGAAACCTGAGCCACAACAGATCCTAAGATAAATATCACTCCGTAGACTGACATGATTTATTTCTGCATTCCAGTCAATGCTCTCAGAAACTGATATAATATATCAAGGCCAGTTCTTTATGCTGTCCTCTCTGTGAGAAAATGCATATAAAAGACTCCATGTTGCTATGAACAAAGTGCTTTCTACGGTCATGCACTGTCTATATAACAGGAGCCTTTTTGTTTCTTTCAGAACCATGTTTTTACACTAACTGCTACTTAAACAATGTGCTGGACTGTTGTTAGACATTCCTTTCCTTTCATATTTGCATTTAGGTGTCCATGTCTTTAAGCCATTTAAATAGCTGGCAAACAGAATGCAGCACTTATGCCCAGCTCTGCTCATCTGGTATTTCTATACGTTTGAACATGATAACACTTTCATCATTTAGATAATGTGCAATGGCCACTTTTATTTTTGCAATGCAGGATTCTACTTAACATTTTGTTTTATCTTTTGTTGAGTTAGATTATCAGACTACTAAAATAAAACTTGCCCTGTCTACAGTAGCTGAATGTTCAAGCAGCGGTGTATTTCTGTGTTTATACAATATTGACATTTCTAATCGTGTGTCTGATATCATGTAAGGAGGTAGGCTCGTGCTTTTGTTATTTAGATGAAGATAAATGGAATTACAAATGTCAAGAATATTTTGATATCAGCAGGGTTCAGTGTAAACTGATAGTAAAGGTCACATGCTGCTTTAAATAAGTTTTTAAGTTTGTTGCCTTCATGTTGCACTAATGTTGATTGGGATTTAACCGCAGAAAGGTAACATGGGCAGTCAGGAAGCCTGGTTTAGGGAAGTAATTAACAGGGTCACGTCAGAAATCTGTTTAAGCATGCTTGTCATGGGACTACCTTACCTCACAAAGCAGCTACATGTAAATACGTGTATGTAGATGCAGATTTGTATCCAGGGTGGATAGTTCATGGGGTGCAGTGGGAGCACCTATAAAATACAAATTGTTCTAAAACGATATATACTGAACAGCAAAAGAAACACAAATATTTGTTCAGATCCTGTTTAATCAAATAAGACAAAAAATTCATAAAACTCATGATGCACATGCTTTACACTTCTCGGCATCTGTCTCCAGTAAGCAAAACAACCAATGTTAAAATATGGTTCACTTTTATTCAATCAAATATTGGAAATTAAATTTGCATTTTTTTTTGGTGTTCAGTATATTATGTCCTTTTTTTTTTTAAAGAAGGTAATTTTTGCCTAGAAAAATGTCCAGTACAATACATACCCAAAAACAAAATTTTGAGTACCGTATATGCAAATATTTTCATGGCTAAAATAATTCGCAATCGACCTTTCATTATACATTTTCACAAGGAATTATTTTTGTGACCACATCCCCAGTAATAAAAAGAAAAAGAATTAAAAGATCAACACTGACCAAACTGCTTTCAGTTACAGTTTCATTTACACACTTAAGACATTCTCAGCAATCTATCCATGTGTTATATGTATTTCCAATAAGATATGTTATCGATTGAACAAAGGCGCATGATGCAAAGACAAATAGTCTTTATTGATAGTACCCACAGGTTTCTGTTCAGATTCACGGTATATTTTATTCACAAAAATGTTTGTTTATATGGTATACATGTATGTCTAAGATGAGTCAGTTAATTTTGGTTTTAGACTTTCCCATTAAATACATTGCAATACTTTCTAAAGTGGGATTCATCACCCTGGTGTAATGGTGTTGGATACAGAATTAACACTTTTCATACAATTCTTTGCTTTTTAATACTCATTTGTATGTAATTTTACACCTTGTGGCCTTACAGTAATCATTTTATTTATCACTTATTTTGAAAAATTTGCAAGAAAATTTTAATTTAAAATTATAAAATAATAAATAACATCAAAAATATTGAATTTTCAACATTTTGTTGATATACTATTAACATCAGAAGAATTGACATAAAAATTAGTTTTACAATTTTAACAAATGTTTTCAGTCTTTGACAGGCCATTACCGTAAATTATACATGTTTGTCGGTTATACAGTCTAAACAGGCAGTGCTCACATGTCTGTTAACACCAGCCAGTACACACATAAAAATAGCCAAGAGCACATGCTTGTTAAATTACTTCACTTTGAACTGCATCAGGTTCCGGCACACTCCCCCACCCACCACCACCCCACCACCTTACCCCCACTCAACATCATAAAGAAAGGGTTTAATGTCATATACTTGTCTGTTTGTTCATCCAGCCATTGCACATGTCTTACACCAGCCAATGCCTAGTTGTCTGTTGAACCAACTAGTACCAATATATATTTGTGTGTCTGTCCAAACAGCCTTTATGCACATCTGTTACACTAGTCATTTTATATGTGTAGATGTGTTTAAGCACATTATAAAAATATAATACTAAAATGCACATGTGCTTGTCAATTTGAGATAATTCACGTTTTTGTAATAAGACTGTTTTCCTTCTTTATTATCCACTATTTTTCTATTGATCTTTTTTGTTTGGCATCATAGGCATTTCTAGACAAAAACATGTATTTTGTTTACCATATAACAGTGTTGAGACTTTCAGTAATGATTAATGTTAGGTCAGTATGTGGGTCATTTCATATAAGGATCACATGTCATTTTCAGCCTTTAATAACAAATATCTGAAGATGTAGGACAAATTTCTAAATGATACAAGTCTGAATAATAGTCCATATTTAAAAAAAATATTTTTAAAGAAACAGTATGTTCTGGATGGGACATCATGGTTTCATCTAGAACATGGGTTACTGACAATATGTTTTTAATTAATATATTTATTCAAAAATATATTTTTTAGAAATGATTCCTTTTCATGGTACTGTTAATATAAGTTTTGATCTTTATGTAATAATCTAGTCTTCAACTATTTGCTTTTAGGCTATTTTCTGTTCCAACCAGTGGTCCACAACTGGTACATCAAAGGTCGTGGTGCATATAAAAGACTCCTTACTACTTATCAGAAAAAAGTAGCCTATGTGGCGGTAGTGGGTTTTCTCTAAAGAAATATTGTCAGAATGACCATATGATTGATGTCCAATAGCCGATGATAAGATAAAATCAATGTGTTCTAGAGACGTTGTTAAATAAAACAAAATGTTCTTTTTTTCAAATGTTTGCTGTTACAGACTGTAAATGTCATGTCTGGAATGTACTGACCGACCGCCAAATTATTAAAACATGCCCACATCCATATTGGTTCAGGCACTCCCACCCAACCAAAACCCCTGGGCCCGGCACCCTAAGGAGAGGACACCTGGCCCGGGAAGGTAGAAAATGAGCCCTGTTTTATTGATGTGTAAATTCCATGTGATAGCACTCTAGATGGAGTCGTAGTTGATGTTGAGCATGTGTAAAGAAGCATGTTAGTCTGTCACTCATTAGCATGTCTGTATGTGACAGCATGATTGACAAGTGTCAGAGTTAAGTGTCGTACATTTAGTTAGAAATAAATGTATTGTGAGTGTATCACTGTATGTCCAAAGATTTTTATTTATTTATTATTTTGTTATAATGTTCATATCCAATTTATTGACCTATATAATTCTAAATACTGGATCAAAGAAAAGCATAATTCTGCTATCAATTAACCTATGGATAAGGATAACTACTTGTATTTATCTAGACTCCCATTCCCCACCATTTCCCAAATGCTTAGTAGGTTTTTTCCCCAAATGTTTGAGTAAAAATTTTCAATTCTAATGTAATAACAATCATGATTTTTAAAATATCTTTTATGATATAAATAAATGTTGATATATTAATTTCATATAAAGTGCATTAAATATTAATATTTAATTATTCTGTAACAACTTCTGTGTTTTAACGTTAGTGGTTTTGAAAAAAACCCTGAAAAGTTCCATTTTGTTTGTGGAACTATGTAGGTGTCAAGTGAGTTTTTGAAATAAAACCCTGGGCTCTGTCAAAATCATAATTGTTTTTTTTGATCTGGTATAGAAACCAGGTTTTTTTATCTGTAAAAATCATGTTATTTCTATATTTCATTTTGGTATAATTGAAAGATTTACCACAATATCATGGTATATTTAAGTATTGAGGATTTTTAAACACTTTCTCTATCTCAAACTTTGTCAAAAGTGCAAGGTTTTATTTTTTTATTATGGATTATTAATATGTTTTTTAAATACCATTATTACATGCCATTTATAATAAAAGAGTAAGCTGGTCAGGGTTCAGTGATAATAATACTAAACGGTTGACACCTTTTTTGAACAATGTGATGGGGTGTCATTGAATGAATCCCTTTATTTTATTTTGAAATGAGAAGAGAATAGTGGCTGTCTGTTGTTCTATACTTTCGGAAACATATTTTGATAAACCATTGTTAAAATTGTGTATATGTCAACAAAAAATTTAAATATAAAAAAAATATATATATAATAATAAATAAATAAATTTATAAAAATGAAATGTGAAAAATTGGTTTATTCATTTGTTCTAAAACAAAGAATTATTATTTTATCATGTTTCATGTTTGTCAGAATGTCTGGTGTTTATGTGTTAATAAAACAAATAGTATTAAAATTTGAAAATTGATTTATACATTAATTTTGTAGAAAAATAACAATTACACCTTGATTATTATTACAATTATATAAATTATTTTTGACTAAATAACAGACCTGTTATTTCTAGAGTATGCATAACATACAGTATATCATAATGTTTTAAACTAAGCATGTTTCATTATTAGTTAACTACATTTAACAAAGTTATGTCATCATTGCTTGCAATTATCAGAAGACCATCAGAATGTTTGATAAACAATATGTGTTATGCATGCAAGTATATTCTAAGTAACATGATTTTTCTTCATCCTTGGAGCATGTACAAAAGAAAACTATAAAAAATATAATCTTGCTTGTTAGAGTTTTATGAAACTGAATTTTATTTGTCTACTAATTAAATACAGCATTCATCATAGCTTAAAATCCAACTTCTATCAAATCTTTTGAATACACCTCATTTGATATACTATTAAAACCCCCATTGTGGGTGTAATTTTGTACAGTTAAGAATTCTGTTTTAATCAGTAAGGAATTAGGATAAGTCCTTTAATAATAAAACTAGTCTAGTTCAAGACTGAACTGTAACCATGGCCACTAAAAACAGGTGGATGCTTAATACAGGTTGCATCATACTAAACAGATGCTATGGGAGAAAAACAAGTGGCAAGTTAAACAAGTGGCTGCTTAATACAGGTTACATTATACTAAATAGATAATATGGGAGAAAGACAAGTGGCCAAGTTAAACAAGTGGCTGCTTAATACAGGTTATATTATACTAAACAGATAATATGGGAGAAAGACAAGTGGCCAAGTTAAACAAGTGGCTACTTAATACAGGTTACATTATACTAAACATAATATGGGAATAAGACAAGTGGCCAAGTTAAACAAGTGGCTGCTTAATACAGGTTACATTATACTAAACAGTTGATATGGGAGAAAGACGAATGACTACTAGACAGATTGCTGCTTAATAGACGTTACATTGTATTAAATAAGATTTCGGAGAAGTAAAAGAAGTCATTTAAAAAGGTGATTTCTTTCTAGAGGTATTTGTTTGATAAGTGGCTGTTTGAAGTTGTTTGTTTGTTTTGTGGTAACAGGTTCTGTTTGATAAGTGGCAGTTAGTTATTAATAATTTGTTTGTGTTGTTCTGACAGGTTTTGAAGTACTCGCAGTCAGACTGGAACAAGAAGCAGCAGGAGCTCGACCTAGACTTCCAGGCACAGTTGCTGGTCAAGGAGAAAGAGTGGAGTAAGAAGCTGGGCGACCGTGACAAGAAGATCTCCAACCTCGAGGAGCAGTCCAGACACATGAGACAGACCAATGAGGACATGAGGTTAGTATTGCTAGTTCTACTTTCTGATAAATAAGAATTAATACACAATAAATAATAAATTTTAACTTGAAAAAAATGTATTTACTGATTTTTCATATGTAATATTCAAATGGTTGTGGCATTTTTTCCCTTGATGTACCACATGCATTAGATAACCTATTTGCGGATGGACCATAGTAAAACACAATAAAAGCATTAAAAAAAATTCTGAAGACTTAAAAGATGTGTTGATATTTTGCAACTTATCCAATACATTTCACACATTTAAAAAAAACATTATTTCTAATTTTTTTTTTTTAATAGAATGGTCATTACAGAGTTTGAAAAGACAATCTCATTGCTTCAAGGTAGGTTTTAAAGTTTTAGATTTATTCATTTGTTATACAGTACTAACACTTTATTGGCATCTATGTTAATTTTAATATAATATTTGTTTCCTTTTGAAAAACAATGAGAAATAATGAATTGCACTTGCCTTCATCAGGGTTGCTAGAATACGGTAGCCCAAAGCCTGTGGCTAGTGGTTATTACGGTTGGGCTACCAAATAATCACTTTCCACCGATGGCTAAGGGAATTTCAAAAAAAAAAAAAAATTACGGAACGACAAAACTGCAACGAAAAGCGCTCATACTCGTTTGGATAAATAAAGTCTGACTATTATTAGCATGCAACACATGAAATAACTTGCGGACATAATCTGCGAAAAGAACGCAGTCCACGATTTCTGTTTCTGACAAGATGTCATAATATCCCGAAGACTGCCGAATGGTTTCCCTGCAGATATTTTCTTTTCCAGTCGAAACAAGCGCTCCAAATACTCGTTTCGATAAATAAAGTCTGACTATTATTAGCTTGGAATGCGTCAAATAGCGTGCTTGCGTAATCTGCTAAAAAAATGCAGACAAAGATTTCTGATTCCGGCAAGATGTCGTAATATCCCAAAGACTGCCAAATGACTTTCCTATAGAGATTGGTTTACTTCCGGTCAAAATAAATAAAACTTCTGTTTTTTAATTATTAAAAATACAGTTATTATAAGTAATTAATTTATCCATTGTTAAATATTACAATGAAGGTACTGATTATTTTAATTTAGATTGTTAGTTTTTAATCTCACTCCGACTGAGTTAGTCATCCGCAAAGTCCGAGTCTCAGATTGAGACAATCAGTGGTGAATTGCACGTGGCAAATTTGTAAATAAACTCTTGTATGTCGCCACCTGATACATCTGTTGTGTTCTTTTGTTTTTTGAAAATGGTGACACTAAACTTACAGTGAATCAGGGTGCAGACACGAGCATTTTTTGTAATTGATTTTGAGAAAATCATGCAAAATTAGCGAATCGATCCGATTGTCAAGTTTGAGTTTTATTTTTACTTTGTAGTGTTAGGAGGTAGGGCTAG
>JAULBS010111337.1:0-15071 GCA_032355785.1 Symmetromphalus regularis | reverse complement strand
AGCAATTTAAGCTACAATATTATAAAACAATTGATAATTCTGACACATAGTCTTCAGAGGAAACCTGCTAAAAATTTTTTTTTACATAAGAGCAAGTTTTTTTTTTTACATTCCAGTTGTGATGCACTACTTTGGATGGAAATAAACCCAGTCAGCGAATGAATTCTCCATGGGAGTTTGATCCAACTATATTCCCATAAAATCAACCTTCAAATTTTTGTGCTTTTAAATATTTTTAATTTGACTGATAAAAATTAAACTACTAGTACATGTAAAATTACTATTGGAAAATATAATTATTGTCCAAATAAGAATTATATTATTTATTGCAACAAGGCCTGAGTTAATTAATCGTTCATTGTTAAAATTTCATGACTGAAATGTTTAACATGGATTTTCATGGGTTCTTGTTATGCAAATGTGTAGGAATCCAAATAAATTCTGGTAGAATTTGATGAAAAATGGGGCTTGAATTGTAGTGAAATACCTCAAAACATGTTAATATCCTGCAATCTGTGGATTAACTCCTGCTTTGTTATAATAAATAAAACTTTAATGGTACACAAGTACACGCGCAACCCCTTCAATTAAGAAAATGTACATGGCAAAATAAATGTCTATGACATTTTCCATGGCAATTTTAGCATAAATTATACTTTATTTTTAATATTAAAAAATATATATAATTTGAAAAAAAAAGATTAGTCTGCGGCAAAAAAAGTATCACAGAGAATGAAAATCTCCGCAGCAATCTCGATGGCAATGATGATTGTCGCAGGCAATTTCAGGTGTTGCATGCATAATGTATTTGTATGCTGACATTACAAGTGATGTATTTTCTTTAGATTGCTGATGATTCTGCAGGTCACCCACTTGACATGTTCTGTGTACCAAAACATTATGAAGATGATCTTGAGCATATCCTTGTTCCAGCAGGCTTAATTAATGACAGGTAAAACCAGAGCATATCCTTGTACCAGAATGTTTAATTAATGACAGGTAATACCAGAGCATATCCTTGTACCAGAATGTTTAATTAATATCAGGTAAAACCAGAGCATATCCTTATACCACAATGTTTAATTAATGACAGGTAAAACCAGAGAATATCGTACCAGAATGTTTAATTAATGACAGGTAAAACCAGAGCATATCCTTGTACCAGAATGTTTAATTAATGACAGGTAATATCAGAGCATATCCTTGTACCAAAATGTGTAATTAATGACAGGTAATACCAGAGTATATCCTTGTTCCAGCAGAGCATATCCTTGTTCCAGCAGGCTTAATTAATGACAGGTAAATCCAGAGTATATCTTTCTTCCAGCAGGCTTAATTAATGACAGGTAACACCAGATCATATCCTTGTTCTAGCAGGTTTAATTAATGACAGGTAAATACATAGCATATCCTCGTTCCAGCAGGCCATATCCTTGTACTGGCATGTTTTGTTAATTATTGATCCTTGTTCCAACAGGCTTAATTAATTACATATCGTTGTTCCAGAAGCTTAATTTATGATATATCCTTGTTCAAGCAGGCTTAATTAATGACAGGTAAAACCAGAGCATATCCTTGTTCCAGCAGGCTTCTTTAATGACATATCCTTGTTCCAGCAGGCTTAATTTATGACAAGTAAAACCAAAGCATATCTTTGTACCAGCAGGATTAATCATAAATGGGTAAAATCAGAGCATGCATGTATCCTTGTATTAGCAAGCTTAATTAATGATAGATAAAATCTCAGAGCATCCCTGACTTAATGATGTTTCAAGTTTTCCTGACTTCAGTGAGTTGAAATCATATTCTACTGATCTATAATCAGATTTCATTGTAATTTATATCAAACTTTGACAAGTGAGTTAAAAATTTAAATATTACTATTATTAGATCTAGTTCAGTACAATTTATATTAGCTGTTTGGAGAGTTACCCAGACCAGGTTTTATTAATTAACTATGACACGTCTCAAATCACATCAAAACCAAGTCAGTTTTTATGTTTAATGAACCATTCAAATTGCATTGCAATCAGCTTTAAATGTTTTTTTATTGTGACACCAATTTAACATTAGAAAGCAAAACGATGTTCCAAATTTAGCACCACATCTCATCTTCTCACTCATTCCTAATCATAGGATCAGACTGCCAAATGATTCCTTACTTTTTATCTGTTGAGTGAGTACCAGTACTACCCTTCTTCCTCTACTTGTTTGCCTTTCTTGGGTACAAGCACTGGATTGTGTGAGAACTTGAGTCCACGAGAGGCATTCTTCACAACAGGTTACTCTGATTAGTCTTAACCATAAACATCTTCTTCTGTGAAGAGTGCATCTTTTTTCTTTTATTCTTTGAATGCTAGAAGACACGTGTCTCTTAGAATTAGGTGTATAACTATATCCATACACGGGGGTTTACCTGGCTTTTACAAAAGAGGGGTCTCTGGGACTCACCTGTTTTTTTTTCTGATTGTCCCAACCTAAAACTTAAGGGACCACAATTTAGTCAAGAGATCCAGAAAACGGGTTTTGCATTAAGAAAAAATATTTATTCTGTCTTAATTTTTATTTGTTTTTTATTGAATAAATGAATTCTTTTTATGGTATTAAAATGTTCCAGTTCACCCTCTACCCTATCCCTATGATGATTATTAATGACTAAGTTGATTATATAACCAAAACAGTTTTGATATTTTTATAAGAGTCCCATAGAATGCAGTGTCTCTGATTTTGTGGGTCCAGATGACATTTTATTGCATCCTTTATGCAGGTTTTGTGAGTCTGGTAAATTCCTGATTATGTCCATACATGTAGGCCTAATTGAATGCAATTGAAGTTCATGTTTGTTACAGAAAAACTTTTTCTTTTTAGAATTGAACGTCTGGCCAGAGATATTTTGCGAGACTTCTCCCATGAAGCAATTGTTGCTTTGTGTGTGTTGAAGGGTGGTTACAAATTCTTCACTGACCTCCTGGATAAAATCAAAATACTCAACAGAAACAGTGAGGAATCGGTTCCAATGTCAGTTGACTTCATTCGGCTTAAGAGCTACGTAGTGAGTATAGAGTCAAATAACCACTTATTAATAGTTCACATTTACATGGAAACCTGTTTATAACATTCACAGAAGACTTATACTTTGGTACATACCAAGCCTGGAAATAATTTTTTGAGACGTGCCTGTCAAAATGTCCTATGTCAGTTAATTTGTGCCGGTCAAAAACTAAAATGTACATGTCACCAAATTAAATTGAAATTTATAAAATTTTATATTGAAATAAATAAATATTGGTTTTAAAGAATAAAGTTTTTTTTTTTATTGCAAACCTCATCACAGACAGATACTTCAACTTTCGAATTTTCTTCATGTTTCAACCATGTGGACGCATTTGTACCAAATCGTCTCATACCCATTTCAGCGAAGTACCCCGTATACGCAAAAAAAAAAAAAAAACATTTCGAAAAAAATATAGCACGAAAATCGCGAACATACTGATAATGTTGCGAATTCAATTATGTGCGAACTTATTTTCGGTTTGGCTATAACAACCATACCATAAATTCGTAATACATTCAACAAATTATCGACATTTTGTACAAACGTGGACTTCAGTTTTCTTTGTATTAACAAAGATTATATGTGATTATTCATCAATAATTATGAATATTCTTAGTTAATCTGAACGTAAACTTGGGGGTACAATCAATAAAAACTATTTGTCTAAAAAGTTGCATCATGCACGTGTTCAATCGATAACAGGTATTATCGGAAATATATATACTAATAATATAGCACGTGGATAGTATGCTGATAATGTCAAACTGTATAAATGAAACTGTAACTGAAAAGAGTTTGGTAAATGTTCCTTTTTTATTATTGGGGGACGTGGTCACGAAAATAATTCCTCGCGAAAAAGTACAATGAGAGCTCGATCGCAATTTATTTTAGCCGCGAGAATAATTGCATATACAGTACTGGAATGTTATGTTCTAACAAGCTTTTTCTCAAAAGTCGGAGGGTTTGAATACGAGGTATCAATATAACTACAAGTACTTGGAGACTACTGTTGTTTTTTTTTTTTTGCCTTCATGACCAATCACGTGACACGTCACATATTTTAGCAGCATATCCAAATCCCATTTACACCACTAATTATATATTATCAACCGAGATCGGGTATTAATAGATTTACCCGCTAAATACAGTGCGACTGTTCAGTTACTGCTAGGCATAAGTAAGCATGTGTATGATCTTGAAACTCCTCAAAATATGCATTTTCAACGTGCAGCATCGAACTGTTTACACACAAAAACAACTGATTTTGTGGCGGACAAAATGACTGCTAATATTAAATTTGTAACTGTCAAAAATTGACAAAGGACAATTATGTACCGGACAACGTCCGTGACCGGACACTTATTTCTAGGCTTGTGTAGACAGGATATGACAAACCACAACCTTTGATAACTACTGGTTGTTTCTAATGGCATAACATATCCATTTAGTTTTACAGAGCACTCACTGTGGATTGGAGCGGTATTGAGATTAAAAATCACATGCCTCGACTGAGATTTGATCCACGTACTTACCAGCCAAAAATGTGACAGTGTAACAAATACACCATCAGACGTCAACTCTATTTAGCATATTGTTTTGGCTGCTCTTAAATATATATATAATATTAAGTTGAACAAATTAATACAGACTCAGAATCTTCAATTAATGAATATATAAGTCACTGTGATTATAATAATACTAATATAACATAATTAAGTAAATATATCTTTCTTTTGCATAAATATATATTTCCTTTCACCTGAACCAGTATGGCATTATACCAGGTGCAGCTTAATTTAATTAATTAAATTACAATATTATAGGAAAAAAATATTTCCTGTTAGACGTAATTATTTATATTTGGATTAATAAATAAGTACTAAACATTGGTTGTATGGTTGTTTATCCGCCCTCCCTCCCCACCCCCCCCCCACCCCATCACACACAAACACACACACACACAAATCGGCTATTGGGGGTAATACTTTGGTTAAATTAAACATTTTAAAATAAATCGGTGTATAGAGCTTATTTACCATTTGATAAACTATACACTATATATATAGGCCTCGTCATGATTTCTTTTGTTTAAAGTGTATGTGTATTCACCGATACACCTACACGTTTTGGTTAGAAGTGTATGATTTTCTTACAAGTGTAGGAATATCTTGCACTACTTGCTAGTATTACAATACAGACATTAAATTTGCATCATTAACATTATAATATACTATAACATCAATGTGACAATACATAGAAATCAAAGACAAACTAAAATAATTAGCCTTATGAAGACTAGAACTATGGTCCATCGACACCGTGAAACAGATAGTTGGTAAAATGTATATTAAAACTCCTGGTAATTTTTTAAAACATGTTTTTAGAGAGTGGCATAAATTGCGGAAAATAACGGAATTTAACTATTATTTTCAGAATCGTTCTATATGATACTGTCTAGCACCCGATATGGGAGCGTTTCTTCACTTACAGTGCTCACTAAAGGTGAAGATCCTTCTTCAAAATAAAAATGAGCGTTAAATAAATATGGCCAATACGGGAACGACACAAGACAACATCATCCTTTCGTCACCGTCTGTAGGGGGACTACCAATCTCCCAAGACTTGTCTTGATGGAATGAACCTTGTTAGTACCAGCATTGTTCCAACCACCCTGCCAGTGAGATAAAACAGTTTTTTATTAATACTATTTTTAAAATCACTGTATAGGATACCCATATTGGCATGAGAGAAATATAAAGCAGCCGTGGCAGCTATTTCTTACTTTTCATTGGCTTTAATACCAACAGGCACCTAACGAAAAAGAAGAAAAAAAGAGATACATTTTCATATAATCATCTCAATTAAAAGAGTTTCATATGTTGTAAAGCTTTTAGACATGAAAGTAAATCAGTAAACTTCGATACATCTGAATTTTTAATTTTGTCCTGGCCATCAAGAATGGCCTGACTTTCAGCATTAAAAATAGAGCGGAATCAGGTCATCTCTTGGAAATCATTTCAGATGGGAGCATTGTAGCAGAAGCTACAGAATTACAATCCATCAGTATAAACATGAATGAAATCACTATATCTACTCTTATTTTCCAAGAAATGTTTGGTAGAAGATTAAAATATGAAGGCATTTTCGTTATGTCATCAAAGTTGTTGGAAGCAGCTAAAAAGTGCTTGATAAGAAGATCAAACGTAAGAAAGATATTTGGTTTCGCATCGAACAACTTCACATATCTTTCTTCAAAACCCAGGTCATGAGCCGGATGTTTTCGCAATGATTTCAGTTTAGGACACTGAAGAGAAAATTTTGTACGTCAAGTCTCCAAACCAGGTTCATGAGCAATAACGTACAAGCTATGAACAGGAGAGGTTCTAAAAGTATCAAGACAGAACCTAAGTCCGTGGTTGTGTGCGGGATCGAGCATCTGCAAGTAAGATTTGCGAGCTGACCCATACACAATGCATCCATAATCTAGTTTTGATTTCGGTCTGCTCCCCACTCTGTATTTCCTATAATGTTAAGAGCCTTTAACACTACCATATATCTTTGTATGCATTTCAATGTTATTTCTATGTCATAACGCATGTTGGTGAATTTCTCCCAATATTAGGAGAGGTATAGGAATAGTAGTTTTAAAAAAGTATAAGTACTTAGTAATCATTCAGCTATAAGATATTTATATGTTGATCATTAATATTTTTTGCTATGTAACTTTAAACCTACAGCCCCACGTGACGTTACTTTTTGGTGAACACCCAGAAATCATAACATGCACAATGCAGTAGCGGATCCAGTGGGTCAGGTCACCCCTTTTTCTCGATTTAAAAAACAACAACATTTTACGAGTGGAATGACGTGACAGCTAAGTTGTTTTCACCTATTTCTATTCACTCCCCCCCCTTTTCAGAAATCTACATTTGGACCCCCCTTTCAAAAATTCTGCATCCGCGTCTGCAATGGATTCTTTGAAAATCGAAAACTAGTATCAAAGATACTACACTTAGGTACACACATTTCGTGTGGGTGATCATCAGAATAAGTTGATAACACCTGAACCTTAAAAGATCTATCATTTAAAAATTCCGAAATAAAATCAATTAATCGACGTTCAAGGCCAAAGCCATGAAGGTCTTTTAAAATCCCGTACTTCCATGACGCATCATTGTCTTTCTCCATATATAACTAAATGCTGCTTAAAGATGAAAGCGTCCCTGAAAAACGTTTCAAAATTAACAAGATGATCAACCGTGCTTGGTTTGATTCTGAAACAACATTGCACATTAGTGAGCAATTTATGCGATTCAAGATGCCAAACAAGGCTACCATTAATCATAAGTTCCATGGTTTCACGTTTATGTTTTTAAATTTTATTTATTATTATTATTTTTTTAATTATTATTATTATTATTATTTTTTTTTGGGGGGGGGGGGGGTTGTTTTGTTTAACGACACCACTAGAGCAAATTGATTTATTAATCATTGGCTATTGGATGTTAACCATTTGGTTATTTTGACACGTAGTCAAGTGTGAGCCAGTCTCAAACGGATTTTGAACCACTGTCATCAGCTTGAGAGTCCGACGTTCTACCGTTGGACCACCGAGACTCGGTTTTGCGTAACTATGCAATTTGTTAGAGTAGTAGGACGATAGTTGTAAGGATTTGTTGGATCCTTTCCAGTCGTAGGAATATGACTGATACTAGTAATAGCTTTCCTCCAACGAGTAGGAAAATCATCAGAAACTAAGATTTTATTAAATATGTGTCTCATTCCGGCTAAATCAGTGGCATGCCGCACGTATCTATTTATTAACTAGGCAGCTTTTAACGAAAAAATCATTACATGTTCGATTTGCAGATTTAAGCAAAAATGCATGCTTTAATAACTATATTGTATAATCCATTTACTTTAAATGATAGTTTCTACCACTAAAGTGCTCAAATTATGACTTATGTGGGACCGTCTTGTAGCCTGAGTGCCAAGAATTATCCCAAATTGCCGTAAAAATGCCCGAATTTGGAATGCATTTTCACCATATCTACTGTGGTAACCCTGTCACATGCGGTGTCAGTGTAAAGCTAAAACAGTAAGCTTTGATGTCATTACAAGGAATTTTTCGATGATATAATCAGGGACGAATAAAAAGCATCAACAAAAGGGAGATTGTTGCTATGCTAATGACTCCATGTCGATTACGTTTTCCCTGATTAGCTGAATCAGCGCATGTGATCGCTTTCACGAAATGCATCTCAGGGTAATACAAATGGATGCGTACAGGGAACAATTTACTGTGTTTTGGAATTGTCCAGTTTCCAAGAGATTTGTTGTATTTTGACATTTTAAAAAAATAACTTTTGTGCATTGAAACTTATAACATGATTTTATTCATAAAAGGGTTCTGTGTATTTGTTGAGATAAACACAGTCAAATCAAAGCAAGAACAAAACTAAGCAAACTTTTATGTTCCTTTTGAAAATATCACACTTATCACACCTATACCTTTAATTACTTTTAGTCTCATCATTACACGCATTTTATTACCCCTAATTTGTACCTGTAATTCATGTGAACTAACAATGATTTTATTCATAAAAGGGTTCTGTGTATTCGTTCAAATAAACACTGTCAAATCAAAGCAAGAACAATGCTAAGAAGACTCTTTTATGTTTCTGTTTTAAATATCACACCTACTCCTTTAACTGCTCTTCATCTCGTAATTAAAGACATTTTATTGCCCCTAATTAGTACCTGCATTATCTTTCTGGAGTGAGCTCTAAGGTTTAGCTGAGTTTGTGTGTTACAGAGATTTACTGCTAAACATCAATAATTAGTGATATATTTTCATAAGGTAATTGTCTCGGCATGATGTGCGCAAAAGATTGTGTAGATACATAAGGATTTTGAGCATGGTTGCTAAGGACTTTCAGTGAGGTTTGGTTTTAGACAATTAAAAAAAAAACTTCGATGGCCATTTTCTCTCAAGTAACAGTCAAGACCTTCCCATATTCAAGATGGCATAGCTGGGAGAATTTTCAATATTTTGGCTTGATTTAAACATGATTTAAAAAATAATTGTATTTAGAATGTGGTTATGACTATAACTCATTTTTTCACAATTTTGGTCATTGTGACTGGTTTAGGCTGAATGTGTCACATATGTTAACAAGAACCAACAAAGATGAATCAGGTAAATGTTTAAGAAGTTAGTAGTGAATATCATTTTGACCTAATGCTGTATCATGACATCTGGTAACAACATACCGTAACTCTTTGTATACCTCAGTATTTCCACACTTAAAATTAATGTGTTGTTTTTCATCTCTCTTTTTTCAACTTTTTTTTTGGGACAGAAATCTGTGTTAAATAGGTATGACCAATACAGGACGCAAGGATTGACAATTTCCCAAGACTGGCTTTATGAAATACAGCCTGTTCTCTCTCGTGTTTTCCAATCATCCTGTCAGCTAAACAGAATATATTTGTTAAAAATAAATTTAAAAAATCATAATATTATTGGCAGGAAGAAAATTCAAAGCATCGTTACCAGCTAAGTATCCTTTTTTATTGCCTCTATTGCCAAGATGACTGGGCACCCAACAGAAAACAATGTTCTTTTTAGAAGATAAATAAAACATACTTTCGTATCGCCATCCTAATCATGTTATGTAAAGCCTGGAGACACGAAAGTGAGTGCAAAAACAATAAATTAGGATGCATTGAAAATATATGCCGAATCAAGAAATCTCTTGGAAATTGTTTCAGATGAGAACACTAGCAGAAGCAACATAACCATCTCATGATCCATCAGTATAAACATGGATTAAATATTAATTTCCAAGAAATGCTGTTTGTAGACTAGTGCATCTGTATGGTCTTTCTTCAGATGCACTAGATCAAACACAATATCAGGTGGTTTATTATACCACATTGAAAGAACAAAATATGAAGGATTTTCCATTGTTTCATCAAAAGTGATGTTTGAAGCGGTTCTAAGACAAGTATTCCTCGGACAAGTACCCCCTGTGCCATTTATCCCCCGGAAAATCACTCCCCAAATAGAGTTTCATTGTGGGAAATAAGTACTTTGAAGTGAAGTATATATTTTCTTTTATTGTCTATTTTTATTACATCAGTATAAAGTTAACATATATACATTAAAAATGTCAGCTAATGAGCTCTGTTTAAACTCCTCCTCCTTTGATATTTACACTGTTTTTACAAGAAGTGACAGCAACACAGATCTTGATTGATCAGAAGATAGATATCATTGTCACAAAATATGTGAAATTGTATTAATTATTTTATTTCTCACAGTGGTGCATTAACTTTTTCTATACAATATATTTTCCATTCTGTTTTTGGGATGGTTAGATCGACACGTGCAGTCCGTGTTTTGCACTATACCTCGTGGCTGGCTAGTCTGATAAAAGCAGTTGGATAAAGGCAGTTGGATATTATTTTGTCAAAGGCTACACATGTGTCACTGTACCGGTGATTGCAACCAGCAAGGTGTAAGAAACTGTATGAACAGCTGGGGTAAGTAATGTTTTATTTTATTTGTTGTAGGGCTAAGTATTTTATATTTTAATTAGTCAAAATTACACCACATTTTTAGTAGTAGCATGGATATGAAACCTGGTATTATATGGCGGAAGATACAGACTGTCATACATATGTTAATATTAGTATATTTTGATTTACTGTATTTAAAAGAATGTTTGTTGAACCATGTTACACGGCTTTATAAATTGTGAACAAGAGTTAATCTTTATTCTCAATTTGATTATATTTTTATGTCTGAGTATAGTTAACAATAAACGTTAAGACCTTAGTGATTTTTAAAACTAATTGTAAGTACAGCAATATTTTAAAATTCAGCAATGTACAGTATTAGTGTTTATAACATGAATTAAATGAACAAAAGTAGTTGACCAGTATTTGAAATTATTCTATGCAAACCCATTTTTATTATAGGTTCCATTGTGTAGTGTGGTCTGAGGAGACATATTTAAGATGGGGTCTGAGGAGACACACATTGAAGAGGTGGTCTGAGGAGATATACATTGAAGAGGTGGTCTGAGGAGACATACATTGAAGAGGTGGTCTGAGGAGACATATTTCAGATGGGGTCTGAGGAGACATATTTCAGATGGGGTCTGAGGAGACATATATCGGAGAGGTGGTCTGAGGAGACATATATCGGAGAGGTGGTCTGAGGAGACATATATCTAAGAGTTGGTCTGAGGAGACATATTTAAGGTGGGGTCTGAGGAGACATATTGGAGATGCGGCCTGAGGAGACTTGTTATTTAATATAAGGGTCTGAGGAGACAAATTAAAAATGTTAATGTATGGGACTTGACTATTTTTTTTTATTAAAAATTAAGATTAATTTCATAAACATATTCAAATATTGATACCAGAGTGAACACTTGAAATTGAAACTTTCACCTTGCCTTAAGAACTTTAAAATTCTGATTGACATTGTAGTGTAATGAGGGTGAAAGAGATAAAGCTTTTGATTTGTAATTGTTTCATGTGTCTTTTTTCTTTGTTTTTAAATAAATGTATAAATATAATTGTTTTCTTTAGTTTTCATTTCTAATCAAGTAGCCAAGTAATTGGGTCACCCTCGGTCGTATCTAAATGTGACCGTCATAATCCACCACCTGTTGTTATCGCAATGTGTATATGCAATGTCAACATGGTGGTAAAATAAAGTAGTTTATGGTTCAAAGCAAATTGGTAACATACACATGAAAAGATATGATTAACATTTTGTTTTATAAACTGCATATCAAATCATCCTAAAAGTGTACAAGTACCACGATATAGGATTAACTCAGCGTGGTAGATACAAAGCTGTCATCGAGCATCTTGTTACCGTTGTAGATGACTCTATCAACCGCCCTACTTTAACGTATTTGAGAGCTATTGCCCATACTATACAGATGTAGATACTTGCAAATGAATGTATATGTTAACTTTATACTCATCTGATGTATATACATGACATATGAGTGTTAACTTTAGTTAGACTGTAAAGTGGTAGTTCTTAACATATTGAAATATTTGTATTGAAAAAATAGACATTATTTATTTTTTATTTTTTACATTTCACTTCAAAGTACTTATTTCCCACAATGAAAATCAATGTTTGGGTGTTAATGGCACAGGGGGTACTTGTCTAGGGGGTAAATGGCACAAGGGGTACTTGTTCTGATATCGTTTGAAGCAGCTAAAAACTGATATGAAAACCAAAAGTTGGAATGACATTTGGCTTCGCATCAAATAACTTACACATTTTTCTTCAAACACCGTCATGAGCACGATGTTTTGGTAATATATTTTAAATGAGGGATAAAGTAGTTTCCGTTAAAAATCATGCCCTTAAATTTGTTTCCCCCCACAACGGAATTGGATTATTATCCAAATTCAGCTGAGGATCCAAATGGAAGCATCTTTTCTAGCAGAAATGCATACAGACTGTTTTTTGTCTTTGAACATTGAAATTCATTGTCAGTTTATTCAAACAAAGCTCTACTGACATTCAATGATATTCAAATTGAACGATCTGTAACACATTTGAAAATCGTCAACAAAGAGCTGTTAACTGAGGGAGACTGGGGCCTGGCATCTGATACTAACCAACCACGCTTCATTTGACTTCTGACAGCTTTTTTACTTGATCTCGCTAACAGGCCAGGTAAGCTCTGTGTTGTAGAAATGCGTCACAACCTTAATAAACGCAGCATATAATCTACCTGCTGCATCTGTTGATTGTGTTATTTCCACCAATGTCCTCGCTTCGTGATGCATTCAGAATTTCTCAACTTTAAACTGCTGAACCTTTTTCTCAGTTTTCCACCTTGCACTATCGTAAGTATGCAAAGCATTTCCTTTTGCAGTTTACACATACAATATGATTTGTACAAGTCATGCTGTCATGGTCAAATTCACTACAACGAGCACAGCTTGTCTTATGTCGATATGCATATTGGCCATGGCTAAATTTCTTACAATTTAAACAACGCAAAGGGTTGTGAATATAAGGTTCAACAGGTATACTGAAATATCTAGCCTTAATTGATTCTGGAAGAGATGGTTTGTTGAAAGTCAGTATTAAAGTATTTGTTGGAAATAATTCATTGTCCCGACGAATCGTTATCCTCTTAACAAATGTCATGCCCTGTGATGACAAATTGTTAAGAATTTTGATCATCACCACAAACTCCCAAATCATGAGATTTAATCACTCACTTAGAAGAATTTAGGGAGGAATGAGCTGTCACTTCTATTGGTACATAACGAAGGATTGTCGACCTCAGAAGCTTCTATGTTGAGCATTCCACAAGCAATGATCCATTTGTGAGGGGTATTTTTTATGGCTTTAGGCTCAACGACTTAGGCGACAAGCCCCTTCGGAATAGCAAGGCTCCATCAACAAAAATTCCGCTAAAGAGAAACCTTGACCAGGATTCAGAGTAGAAGTAACTGGACTTTTTAACATGTAAATTATTCACCATTGACTCCTCATTAGAAACCTCGGTGTGGGCCCATTTCAGGGCCCATATGGAACTTGTTGATTGTTTTTAGTCATTATTTGGCTCAAATGTTTCATCAACCACGCTACCCACCCACCATTGAGCCTAGAACCGAGCCCATGATGCGGGTACCAAGTAGACGATCATGCCAAGGATACATGGTTGATATACTTGTGCAATTAAATCAACAAATCACCTGATCGATTCTAGCCAAAACCCAAGAGCAAAAAATAAAAACGGTATTACATAAATGTTTCTGGGACGTGTAAATAAAATGTTTTGCTCTTGAGCTTGGCATGGCCAGTCGATTGATCAGGTCGGGTGTCCTGACCTCCTGTTTAGCTGAACTAAGGACCAAAGTAGTGTGTTGGTGAACACGTCTGTAACTGTAGACTAAATGGATGTCCTAGAAGGGGCATCCACATTGATAGCTACTATGCCCAACTTAACCCCCAGGACTCCCAGTCGTCCAGCATCACGGGCTGAACCTCACGGCAAACAAGACGCCCACCCCCTGATTAAGGAGGAATGGGAATTGTACTGTATAAGCCACTGTCATGGAAAACCCATGAGAATGTTGTCACTCATGCACCACGGTAACGAACAGTATATGTAGGGGTCTCACATCCATATCCAAAGGATTAAATTGATTACTTATTAAGATTATTTTTTTAATGTTGTTTTATTATTATTTTTATAGTCAGGAGTCGCAGAAATGGTACTTCACTGTATGTTACAACGAGTTCAGAAAAACCGACGAATCCAATAAATTCAAAGATTTTTCACTTTTGTGGAAGAGGAACTGAATATAGCCCAAACGTAGAGAAGATGTTTTGTGACAAAGAAGCACGATATGCTTATGTCTACCAAGTCAACGGTGCTTATGGGGTTAGGTATATGGTTGACATATGTGAACTGGAGATACTTGGTAAGTTGTTACACCAGTTAAGATCTCATCAGAGTTATCAACGATTGGTGTAACAAAAACACTTCCGGTCTGCATTGTAACTATTTCGATTCCTCTCACAACGCATTTTAAAGTTTTCAAGAGAAACTAATTTTTATAATAAGATTATTTGTCATTTATAATATATATTGCATTTTTTTTAAAGTATTCATAATGTTTTTTATAAAGTTTATAGCCAATATTTAAGTTTGTGATGATGGGGATATCATTAAATAATAATTAATTAATCAGTCAATCAGTATGCGTTTTGCTGGGAAGAAAGACGCTTTTTGTTTTATTTTTTGTTTAACTGCATTGTTTCAAACAAAACACTTGCTAATAAATACAGACCGGAAGTGTCTTAAAGCATCATTGATAGTGTTACATTATAGGAGTTGAAATGCTGGCCTTCTGACCCGTTTTCACCAGTCAAAATCTTAAAGAGTGTCGTTTAGTCTGCAATGTCTCAAGATGTAAGGATGTTGGATCATCAGTATCAATAATGACATCTATT
>JAULBS010111315.1:0-15073 GCA_032355785.1 Symmetromphalus regularis | reverse complement strand
TTTTTAATTATTATTTAACAAAGTAATGAAAAAAATTGGAACATATGACTTTTTTGCTATTTCCAAAACTCTAGTCCATTTTCGCCCAGGTTCATGCAAAATAAAGTAATCGACAAAAATCCATGTTCCAAGTAGCGTAAACAGACTATAGGCATTTTAATTTCACTGAAATTTTCAGTTTTTCTAAGCAAAAAGTGGGGGGTGGTGGATAATTACATAGGCGTCCCCCCCGTCAAAAAAGTGGGATTTACGCCCATGCTCTTCATGGTTAGCGCTAACCCAGGCGCTCTACGGCTGATCAGTAGGAAAACAGCGATTCGGAGTGGGAAGATTACAAAAGCAGAATAGAAGAAAAATTGTTGCAAAAAAGGTAATTATATTTTATGATCGATTATTTGTGTGGTGATGTGTGCAAACCAAACATGGCGGCACCTTTAAACGCAGACTTGCATAATACTGTTAAATGAAATTTTATTGTTAAATGTTGAACTGTACTGATTAAATTAACTTACCTATAACGTGAAGAGTTGAAAATACCCACAATGTAGTCAAAAACCGAAACGTGTTTAGCATCTTGTTTTTCAAGATGGTTTTACCTTTTAACGCTCATTTTCATGAAGTCGTCACTCGCATTCCATCACGTCGCCAGCCATGATGTGACGTCATTTCATTTTAAGAATGCGGCACTAGTTAACCCTTAACCTTATACTCCCACGGACATATGACCTATTTAATTTCCAAACAAAGAATTAATTTTAAATATAAACATTTGATTTGTTAATAGAAATGTTTCATTCATCTACTTACATAACCACCGCATCTCGCTTTCCATCAATAATTTAAAAATAATAATGAATTATGCTCGCGGACAAATAAATCGAAAAACTTTTTTTTTTTTTTAAGGTGTGGCATATATATTTCGAGTCACGTGACGGGTATTCCCCCGTTAGCCGTTATTTTAAAACTTCTGAATGTTTTTGTAGCTGCAAAAACATTTCATTCCATTTTTTTTCCGCCCCATGAGGAGTTCCGATCTCGAAATTTAACATTTGTAAATGTGATAAAAATCGATCAACTACATGGAATTCCCTATATCATGGTTCAGTTAAAATGTCATGCGTGATATGAAAACGATTTCTAGTATAACAAATACATGTAAAAAAAATTCCTAATCAATATTTAGACCTCAAGGCCCCTTAAATTCCGTGATACTATGCCTTTAATATAGCATACCACTCAAACGTCCTGCCTGTTGTCAAATAGGTCTTATCAAAATGAGGTATCACGACGTGTACGTAACATCACACGACGTGCACGTAACACACAACGTGTACGTAACATCACACAACGTGTACGTAACATCACACGACGAGTGTTCCAAACACTTATTCGGGACAGGCAAGCATACGAGGTCGCTTCAGAACAAGATAGTCTTAACGGACACAAAGCAGTTAGCTTAACAATGCTTTGAACAACTGGGCCCAGGTCTACTATAACATTTTCCGATGGAAGGTCTCGAACTATCCCTTATCTGGAACAATCGTACACAGTAAGCTTTATACACATGGGTGAATTTTCAAATCTGTTTAATGGCTGGGTTACGAGGTCACTAAATGTCTCAGAGACTCAGTGACTATGTCTTTGGTATCACATGTAATATGTATGAGGTTCACATTCCACTCAAGAATTGTTAATCTCAGTACTAGCTTGAGTCCAGTGTGCATCGCTCAACGAAGGAGGTGTACAACCATCACTTACAGCACGGGCCACCCACTTTGCACGAGCCACTGCGTGGAAACCACTTGTCCTACAATCCACCCACTTTGCACGAGCCACTGCGTGGAAACCACTTGTCCTACAATCCACCCACTTTGCACGAGCCACTGCGTGTAAACCACTTGTCCTACAATCCACCCACTTTGCACGAGCCACTGCGTGGAAACCACTTGTCCTACAAACGACCCACTGCACGAGCCACTGCATGGAAACCACTTGTCCTACAATCCACCCACTTTGCACGAGCCACTGCATGGAAACCACTTGTCCTACAAACCACCCACTTTGCACGAGCCACTGCATGGAAACCACTTGTCCAACGATCCACCTATTGCTCCACTATTGTCAAATACCATTGTTCGTTTTCAATTTAATGAATCCCATATGTCTTGGTTGTATTAGATTGCATTGTACCAAATCACGTGATTCAGAGATCGGAGTTCGAGGTGCATCGTCAAATCTATCCAAAATGAATGAAACCTCAGCTGTGATTGGTAGATATGTGAGACAGTAGCTATTTTTGTAAATACTATGGCATATATCCTGCAATTTAATTATCCTTTTGAGCAGTATAATTAGTAGATCAGTGACACTTGGTACTTGTTGACAACTGGGCTGGCAAAACATTTCAATTGCCATTTTGTGCGAATCTGAAGGTGTCCAATGAAAACACCCTGTAAGTCGTTAAAATGCCATATGACAGTGTATGTTCTCTGAGTCAAAGTTAATGGCAGGTGTCACACTGTATGTGTGCATGCTGGCTCAGTGGCTTGAAATTTTGGTCTATTACGTTTGTTAAGAAATGTTGCTTTGGTCGTCACGGTCAATGGTATTTTATTTTGTTCAATACCACCTATAACCGTAATTAAGTTCAAACACGTCCATTGTTGATACACGCAGAGATACTGTCAAAGATTAAGAAAAAGGTCCGATTTCTCGTTACGGTTCATCTTTGTGGTTAATGGTTAAACCTATTCTTTTTAACACATGTACACTCAGTTTGAACTGGAAATCAAGGTTGAACTGTCATAGAGAAATCGGGCCTTAATACAGGGATAGAAACTAACGCTCACCCCCTCGACCGAGGCAAGTAAAAATCGCTGGGGGCGAGTAAATGCTTACTGACGCTAGTCCCCAATCTTAAAAATTAAAATGGGGGACTAGTGATTTTTTGTGGGGAAGAGTATCTTTTTAAGGCTACTCGTCCCCCAGGCGATTGAAAATGATTTCTTAATTTCACCCCTGTAGTATACCACAAAAAATATTGCATGCTAATATAAATACGGTAAATAAATAACTGTAAATGTATACTTGAACTCGAGATAAATTTCAACAAAAACAAAACAATAAACTGGACATAAAAACCGATTGTAATCTCCAAAACTTCCCACTGCCAACTAATCAATATTTTATTTTGTCAAATTACAGCTTTCTTATTTTTGCTATTGCATCACAGAACTCGTTTCTTCATTAAATGCCAAATTTACAAGGGTGCTTAATTTTTCCCTTGTGTATAGATCAACAACCTCTGTTCAATGCTCACCCATGTGTACTGTGCCTGATATTAATTGCACGATCTGAATACACACAAATATTTAAAAAAATCAGTATACGCAGTTAATTGACTGTTTAAATTGAATAGATAAATCAACATACTATAAACGTATTGAAAAGATCATGTAATTTAATTCTGTACGCTTTATGGCTTTTACACTGATGTTGAAGATAATCGATATAACAGGTATAAATACGAGCCCAGATTATAACGGACAAAAGGCAATCTCGGCGAAACACACAACAGGTAGTTAGAATTACCGCGACACACAGCCTGTGTCGTAACGGCATTAATCAGGTCGTATCGAATGTTGCGACCCTTCGTTACAATGCGGATTAGTTGATTAGTCAGTTCTTGCAGAAGTAAACACAGTGCTTTTACTAGCCTGCCAAAGTCTTGATATGAACGGAACTGAAACAGTCACTTGGATTTAGCCAGATAAACCAAATATATCGTAAGTAAATATTTACTTTTTAGTCCATTTCTACACGTTACATTTGTGTTTTTGTATTGACAATAACTATGTTATTAGATACAAACATAGCAAAGGTTCAAGAACGCTGTCATGCATACGCAGTTGAGACGGCCAGGTTTCCTATGAGATAAAGCGTGGATAGCCATTGTGAATTCCAGATGTGTAAAATATTTAAATTTTAGGTGATCATTTCAATTCAATTCTTATTTGGGATAGATCTGATTTTCGAAGCGCCTACTCCCCCTGGTATTTAGAACTAAATACAAAAATACTTAATGAGCAGTTTGAAATGGGGGCCCTATATTTCCCATCTGGCCCGATAGTAATGTAAATATTTTAAAATATGTATGTAACTCTATTTTGTGCTCAAGGGCTAAATGGCCTATTGCAAATAAAGCATTCATATTATTATTACCAGCTTTGCACGAACCTGCTTCTGACCACCCTATCAGCAAAACTTTTATTTTTCACATTATAATTAAAATTTTGATCATAACTAACTTTGGACACCCCCTTCAATATTAGAAATATTACAAAAGTCTGAACAACTTTACAAAAAGTCTTGCATTCGCCCAAGTAAATATGCTGTACATTTGTTTGTTTTCATATTTTCTCAATTATTTTACAAACAGGCTGTTGAATTCCAGTTGGAGATGACGGACACACGAATTAGGGATTATGGCTTACCAAAAGTTCCCGAAAAAAGAAAGAACACGTCTAGAACAAAAAGTGCCAGTACAGAGGCAAGCAGAAGTCAAAAATCATCTTGCAGACGTAGCACGTGCAGCGCGAGACCGACCGACGACATCCGATCTTCTGCAACACGTTCCACTCCATCAGCCAGTACCCTCACAAGCAGACAGTCATCTCGCACTTGTTCGGCAGTTTCCGAATTTTCCGATTTATCTTCTATTGAAGAAAAACGAGAGAAATTAAAATGTGGAAAGTTTGGTCCATTTTTCCAAAATTATTTTCCAACAATGTCGAGGAAGAAGCCAATAGAAATTCCAGACCCATCAGACGACGAGGAGTACGATACCGACCTGGAAGAAGATTTGGGTAATTTTGTTTCTCTTCATGTTGCTGCATCTTTTAACAAATATATTAAGGTTTAGGCACGCTGTCCTGGTTAAACAATTCAGCTGCTTGACCGCCTGCCCAGGACAGACTTCTTCTTTATTATTATTATTAATTATTATTATTATTATTATTTATTATTATTATTATTATTATTATTTTCTTATTATTATTATTATATTATTATTTATTATTATTATTATTATTATTATTATTTATTATTATAATTATTTATTATTATTTATTATTATTATTTATTATTATTATTATTTATTATTATTATTTATTATTATTAATTATTATTATTTATTATTATTTATTATTATTATTATTTATTATTATTATTTATGTTTATTATTATTTATGTTTATTATTATTATTTATTTTAATTAATTATTATTATTATTTATTATTATTATTAATTATTATTATTATTTATTATTATTATTTATTTATTTATAACTTCCAACATTTCAATAACATAATAACTGCTGATCAAACCCAAGGACGACTAGAAGTGGAGTTGCTTTATGGATTAACAAGATGCCTTGTCCAAACTCTTTAAAGATCTCTTGAAGCATTCCATGGAATACTTTTAATGTCCAGTACATTAATCACTCCAAAAAGTACCAAATCGTTTTGCTGATATTGTCATGTCCATTATAATTACTGAAAAAAGTTTATTTTGTTATTTATGCCTTAGAGGTATTATTTTAATTTCCATCTAGGTCAAGAGCTCATATCTCAGGAAAAGTCCCATTATGACGAGGAGAGTGGCATTTTTCAGGAATACAAGCAATTCTGCCGGAGACTAAAAGTCGTACCCAACAACTTTTTCATCCGCCATGCCATGGAAGACAAATTCAGCATGAAGTATCGGTATCTCGGCTACAACGACTCACGTGCGCTAACACATGACATTCTGGTGAGTGTACTCAAACTACTTGCATTCTGTGTGCGACGTGCGGTATGCGGCAATGGTAAATTCCCGTTGTATTTTATATTCGCACTGTGCATATAGCCATCACTTAGCACTGTAAACGCTTATATCGAATATCATTTAAGCGCTCCAACTCCAAATACTGCACAACGCACACAGGAATTATCATGAAAATTCAAACGCATAATACAACATAACGGACCCCGGAGTTATCACGAATACTGCACAACACACACAGGACGGATATGAAACCGCTTTAACAGAATAAAGAAAAAACTGGTTGCTATTCCCTATATATATGAAATTTTGTTGATACATATGTTAGAAGTATTCTAAAGTATGATGTAAATTATGAACTGTAGGGTTCCAACAAAGCAAAGAGCCACGAGATTCTACATTTACAATTCTTTAAACGTATTTTAGGAGTGAAAAGGAGCGTTACTAATATGATGGTTTATTTTGAATTAGGTAGATCACTTTTGTACGTAAACAGGAATATTTACATTATCAAATATTGGATAAATATGTTAAATACAGATAACTGTATTTTGAGAGAGTTACACCACCCTATATAACGAATGGGGTACATCTACCCACTGAGCCTTGCGGATTTTAGGAGTAAAAAGAAACACCACTAATATGATGGTTTATTTTGAATTAGGTAGATCACTTTTGTACATAAACAAGAACATTCATACTGTTAAATATTGGATTCATTTGTTGAATGCAGAGAACTGTATTTTGAAAGAATATTATGTCACCCTATATAACTAGTGCATAAGAAAAACACGTACTATTAACTGGGTTGGTCAAATAAAGCTTCTAAATAATGGTTTTGGCTACATATAGTATAATCAAAATGTTGAAAACTGCAATACATTTATTTCTTCATTCAAACAGAATGACATTCAATTTATTCAGTCCATGTATACTGTATTCAATATCTCGCCAAAGTATTTCTTATACAAATTCATGGCTAATATTTATACGTTCTGTCTTATCTCCAGAAACCTATCCCACAATCTCTCTATAGAAACGGGCAGATACCAGAATATTGAAAGGGATAATAGAATTTGAAGTCTCTGTAATATGAATATACAATTAGTAGAAGACGGATACCACTTTGTTTTAGTATGTGCTTTATACAGTACCATAAGATATACATATATTAAACCTTACTGTTACAATGAACCATCAACATTTAAATTGACGCAACTAGTGTCCAGCGATAATGTAAAACAGCTAATCAAACTGAGTAAATATATATCCACTGCTACCACTCAGAGCAGACAATATTGGTATATGAGATATTCTCTATTGTATTGTATATAGTTATTATGCATATATTAACCTTTTACTCTTGATTCTGTTCACCATTCCCCACAATGTACACATTATATCATGTTAATTATAAATATCTATGTATGCTTATAAAGTGTATATGTTTTTGGAAAATAATAACCTGAAATCAAATGTTAACACTAGCCGTATGAAAAAACCCAAAGCGTTATCAACAAAGTCAAAGGTTCATATAAAGACGTCATTTACCTTTAAACAGATCCAGAAAGTTTTAACCATGAAAATATAGCCATTCCTGTGTATAGTTTTACAATTTTAACCACACAGTATTTTACTTATGATCGAAATAGGAACATAACCTATCACATAGGTAGTTTTACAATTTTAACCACACAGTATTTTACTTATGATCGAAATAGGAACATAACCTATCCCATGGGTAGTTTTACAATTTTAACCACACAGTATTTTACATATGATCGAAATCGAAATATAATCGATTCTTTGGGCAGTTTTTACAATTTGAGCCACTCAGTATTTTACATATTATCGACGTAGGAACATAACCGAACCTAACGGAAATTTTTAAAATTTTAACCACCCAGTAGTTTACATATAATCGAATATGAATGTAGCCGATCATATGGTAGTTTTTACAATTTTAACGCCTAGTAGTTTACATATAATCGAAATAGGAATATAACCGGCCCCATGGGAAGTTTTTGCAATTTATAATATGTACTAAGCACAACTCTTGGAGGATCATCCACATAAAACTGTAACGGATCCGAAATAAGTATCAAAATTTTTGCTTCGTTAAAAGTGATGCATTTATTGGGAGAAGAATGTTTATTTTTTTGTTTAACGACACCACTAGAGCACATTGATTTATTAATAATCGTCTGTTAGATGTCATAAATTTGGCAATTCTTCGGAAGTAACCTATTTCCATTAGCATCTAAGGATCTTTTATCTGCACTAGCACACCGAATAACTCATATGACGGCCTTTGATATACCAGTCGTTGGGACTGAAATATAGCCAATGAGAAAATGAGCACGAGTTTCGGTCGTCCAGCGGTAGAATGGCAGTGTAACCAAGCAATTAAATGTTATAAAAGAATAAATATATAAACGGCACCGATTTTGACTACTTCATGATGTTGTGATTGCATGGATTGAAAAGGTGTTATCGGCCATGGAAATGAAGAAATATTAACTGATGGTAAGAGGTGAAGGGTAACCTGTCATAGAATCCCCCTAAGTCAGGTTATAGTAGCTTCCATTGAGGCAATGAGGCAACAGCCTCACTAGATTTTTTTGCAGAAAAAGAATTAATGTGATTAATATTATAAAAGTTGATTATAATACGAGAAATAAAGACCTTTGTCAAAGTTTGCCTCACTAGAAAAAAGACCCAAGCTACGCCAATGCTGAGAGGTCTTCAATTTGGTTTTAGCTTCTTCACTGAAACCGTATAGGTATTCAGCAATGTCGTCACACATTCAACGAAGAAAAAACCCGCTTTATTTTGTTTTATTTAAATTTTGTGATTATCATGTGCCGGAAATACTTCCAGGAATCACTGGTGTCACATGACGTCTGAAATATAAATGTTTTTTTGTGATTTTCTGAAAATTAGTGAAACGTGACCGAGAGGTCTTCAATTTGGTTTTACCTTCTTCACTGGAACCGTACAGGTAGTCAGCAATATCGTTACCCACGGGACACACTCCTCCGTCACGAATACAGTTATTAAGAGCGAGTACGTACAGATATATCGCATCAACCACTAATGCCACTCGGATTCCGTACTGAAGAGAAAAATAAACAATTTGTAGAAACAATAGAGAATGTACCATAATTTGACATCTTTTAGAAATAAAAAATACAAGTTAATCATAAATGAAAAAATGTCTTCCTATGAAGAGATTTCATAACTTTTAATTTTGTTTTTGTGTGTGGGTATAAATCTGTATATACAGTAGTGGATCCAAGGGGTCATTGGGATTCGAAACCCCCCTTTTCTCTTAATTTTATAATTTTTAAAAACCATTTTCCGAGTGAAAGGACGTGAAAATTAACCTTTTTTCACCCAGTCCTATTCACTCTTCACATTTGGACCCTCATTTCAGAAATCCACATTAGGACCCCCACCTTTCAAAAATCCTGCATCCGCACCTGATATATTATATGTATTTCTATGTATGTTTCTGTTTATATGTGTGGTGTGTGTGTTATGTCTGAGTGTGTCTCTGTGTTTATTTGTGTACGTGTCTGTGTGTAATCTCTGACGTCATTTCTAAGTTATACATTTTCTCATAAAACTTCTCTATTATATCACTATTACCTCATAATCCGTATTGTTTGTTTGTTTGTAAACATCCATTTCTTTCATAAATTCGCTGAATTCCGGGTTTTCAGGCCGCACATCCACCGTAATATCCAGCATCCCTGTATTAATGTAACACACATCTTAAAGGTACACAATCGCAGTTCAAGTGGCATGTTTTGTTATTTAAAAAAAATATATTTGAATGAATGAATGAAAAATGAATGAAACCGATATCAAATGTAAAAATTAAAATGGATAAATGGGCAATAATAAACATAAATAAATAAGCTAACAATAAATAAATTAATAAATAAATACAACAAACAAACACACAAATAAATTAATTAATTAATAAAGAAGATTTTCAAAAGGAAAAAGGGAAGGTTAAATGGACATGATAAATAAATAAAAAATATATAAATAAGTTAATAATGTATGGATGAAACAAACAAACAAATAAATAAATAAATTAATTAATAACAGATTTTCAAAAGAAAAAAATGAAGGCTTAAATGGACGCTAATAAATAAATAATAAAATAAGTTAATAATAAATGAATGAAAGAATATTACAAACAAATAAACAAACAATCAAACAAACAAAAGGTTTAAATGGACACTAATAAGCTAGGAATCTAGCAAGCAAGCAAATCAATAAATCAATTAAAAAAAAGTACCTCCAAAGACTTCACTTAACGGTATAGACGAGTGGTAGGTTTCAGGAAATATCTTGGCCATGTTGGCGTAGTCGATGCTAAGAAAGACATAATCGCCGTTCATCATTCCCAATTCATAAGCCGTCAGCATGAAGTGGATGATGTCTTGTCCATAAGCACAGAGGACAAACACTTAAAGAAAATGAAAAAAAGTCAGGTATTTAGCGTATACAACACGACAGTAAATATTAACATGTGTAGTTCAAGTACATGTATATGAGCCTTGGTGGTCCAGCGGTAGAACGTCGGACTCGCAAGCTGATGACAGTAGTTCAAAACCCGCTGGATGCTGACTCACACTTGACTACGTGTCAGTAATAAATCAATGAACTATAGTTGTGACATAAAACAAAACAAATCAAATTCACACTGGTGTAATAAAAGCTATATGTGCTGTACTGTCTGAGGGGAAGAAGATATACACTATCTTTTACAGTTATTCTCGGAGGGTCCGGGGGCCATGTCCCCCCCCACCCCCGGAAAATTTTACAGTCTACATCGCCGCAGCTGCATTCGGAGGCATTTTTTGAAAACAAATGTGTAGGCACGTGCCTACAATGCCTAAATGAAGCTACGCCACTGCCCATAACAACATTTACTTACCTTTACTTTGTTCCGACTCATTTGCCAAAGTTTCATTCAGTCTGATGTTGCTCAGAGTCAGCCTACGAGGAGTGATTCCATATTTCCTAAAATCTATCTGCAATATGAATAAACATCAACATGATTCCTAAATTGCCAAAATCTATCTGCAATATGAATAAACAACATCATTCCAAAATTGCCAAAAGGTATCTTCATGAAAAATCTATATGATTCCAAAATCTATCTACATGAAAAATCAACATGATTCCATAATTGCCAAAATCTATGTAGCATGAACAATCAACATGATTCTAAAATTGTCAAAATCTATCTCCTTAAGAAATCAACATGATTCCAAAATTGTTGAAAAGTCTATGTAGCATGAAAAATCAACATGATACCAAAATTTCCAAAATCTATCTGCATGATAATTCAACATGATTCCAAAATTGCCAAAATCTATGCAGCATGAAAAATCATCATGAATCCAGAATAGCCAAAATCTATGATGCATGAAAAATCAACATGAATCCAAAATTGCCAAATTCTATATAGCATGAAAAATCAACATGAATCTAAAATTGCCAAAATCTATCTGCATGATAAATCAACACGATTCCAAAATTGTGAAAATCCCTATACACCTTGCCAATACCTTTCGATGTCAATGAGTTAAAATTCCCAAAACACTTTCCCTTTGAAAATGTGAAAATCCCTATACACCTTGCCAATACCTTTCGATGACAATGAGTTAAAATTCGCACAACACTTTCCCTTTGAAAATGTGTAAATCCCAATAAAATTTGCCAATAATTTTTAATGACAACGATTTGAAAATTAATAAATCCCAATATATTTTTTGGAGACAATGAGTTAAAATTCCCACTAAACTTTCCCTTTGAACATTCTAATACACCTTGCCAATACCTTTCGATAACACAAGTTAAAATTCCCACAACACTTTCCCTTTGAAAATGTGAAAATCCCTATACACCTTGCCAAGACCTTTCGATGACAATGAGTTAAAATTCCCACAACACTTTCTCTTTGAAAATGTGAAAATGCCAATACACCTTGCCAATACCTTTCGATGACAACCAGTTAAAATTCCCACAACACTTTCTCTTTGAAAATGTGAAAATGCTAATACACCTTGCCAAGACCTTTCGATGACAATGAGTTAAAATTCCAACAACACTTTCTCTTTGAAAATATGAAAATCCCAAATACACCTTGCCAAGACCTTTCGATGACAACGAGTTAAAATTCCCACAACACTTTCTCTTTGAAAATGTGAAAATGCCAATACACCTTGCCAATACCTTTCGATGAAAACGAATTAAAATTCCTACCGATATATTGGCTACTGCGGAGAGCCACGCTGCCTGTGGTCCGGTAACTAAAGTTACACGCGCCCATTTGTAATATTTCATGATGTTTCTGACGAACGTTCCGATCTCGCCGAAGCTCCCCGTTGTCCGGAGCATTGTGGCGAAGTCTTCTCTGTTAGAAAGAGTATCGCTCCAGCATCCGAAACTGATAACTGGAAGATGCCAGCGAGTAGCTAGCAACCCCACTGATTCACATACATCATCACAGGAAGGACCTGGTGGAAATAAAATTAAAATAATAAAAAGGACAAAGGTAAAACGTTCTGCCCCAAATCGATGCATCGGTTGATTTATATAGAATTACGCTATGTTTTAAAATACACCAGGAATGCAAGTTTGGGTAGGACTATGATTCCCAAGGAATGCAAGTCCGATAGGACTACGATTCCTAGGAACCGAGGTCCTACAGATTTGCGTTCCTTTCACACCGGCCTCCGTCGCGCAGTGGTTAAGGTATCGGACTCGTGGCTGGTAGGTACTGGGATCAAATCTCAGTCGAGGCATGATATTGTTAATCTCAGTATCAACTCCAACCCAAAGTAAGTATTCCGCAAGGCTCAGCAGGTAGGTGTATACCACTTACACCGACCAGTGGTCCATAACTGGTTTAATAAAGCCCGTGGTATGTGCTATTCTGTCTGCGGGGTAGTGCATATAAAAGATCCCTTGCTGTTAATTGAGAAGAGTAGCCGCATTAGTGTGACGGCAGCGGGTTTCATCTCTCCTACTAACACTAACCTCTGTTCTGGACAGACAGCACAGGAAGCTGAACTGTGTGCTCAGGTCAGCGTGCTTGAACCTTAATTGGATATAATCACGAAAATAAATATAACCAACCAACCAGTTTGTCTTCAGCCGAGGTAATTGTCTGCCTAATAACATCACTTCTGTGTCAAAGTTCGAGATGCACCAATGTTTGTTTTTTAAAGTGGTAAAATTTGTTTTGTTTAACGACACCTCTAGAACACATTGATTTTTATCTTATCATCGGCTATTGGACTTCAATCATATGGTCATTCTGACATATATTTAGAGAAACCCGTTGTCGCCACGTAGACTACGCTTTCCGATAAGCTGCAAGGGGTCTTTTATATGCACAGTCCTACAGACGGGACAGCACATACCACGGCCTTTGAAGAACCAGTTGTGGACCACTGGTTGGAAAGGGAAATAACCCATATTGCAAATGAGTCCTACGACAGACAGCTTAACAAGCGGACATGATACGGTTGGAGCAACACTCGCTCCGAACAAATAAGTAATTTTGGTCATAATACAAATAAGATGGAACAAAAAATGTATAGAAATTTATATTTATTTTCAGTGTAAAAAAAACAAAGAATAAGCACACACAGTACACGTATATGTTATATATGGTACGACATACATGTAAATATAGTAGAAACGTACACAAGCGTGTGATTAGCGCACAGTGTAATGAAAGTGAGTTATAAAACTCCCTATGAATCTAAACACGCTACCGCTAAGGCCCTCACAAATTAATGTTGTGTTTCGGGTCCGCATGCATTAATTTTCTGTAAAAAGTAAAGTTTGAACAGGACTACACAGCATCACCACCCACATGTGGACAGATTTATGGAACTAATAAAGGGTATAGAAACAGCAGAACGTGCGCTAGTCTGAGACAGATACACTTTGGAGCTGCCTCACCACCACGAAAATGTAAAAAGTAAAGTTTGTTTTACTTAACGACGCCTGTGGAGCACATTGATTTTTATCTTATCATCGGCTATTGGACGTCAATCATAGTCATTCTTACATATTTTTTAGAGGGAACCCGCTGCCACCACATAGGCTACTCTTTCCGATAAGCAGCAAGGTGTCTTTTATATGCACTGTCCTACAGACAGGATAGCACATACCACAGCCTTTGATGAACCAGTGTGGATCACTGGTTGGGACAGAAAATTGCCAAATCTGAAATGGGTCCACTGAGAAGGATCGATCCGACGACCGACAGCTTGACAGTCGGACACGCTACCGTTTGAGCTACATCACACTCTAATTTTCTATAACGATTGTGTCATTATTGTGCTTAAATTATAATTCTCTCGAATTTTGTTTTTAACTAAAACTTAAAATAATCGCATCAAAACGCTTTATATTTCAACCAATTAAGACATTTGGATTACTTGGATATTTTGAAGAATGCATTTAAATGTTCACGTCACTGCTATTATACAAAATTTAACACCCCTACACATACTCTATTGTGTACAATCTTGTGGTATTTAGGCTTGTGTTAAAAATAAACCTCATATTCTGCTTTCCTACCTCCCTCATTGGTTTTTAAACTTTGTGGGACCCGAAACACAAAATTAATTGATGGCCTAATGTGACCTTTCAGTTATGAATGTAAATGATAAAATCAACCAATCAAACGTCATAATTTTGTATGGTAATTAGGTTGATTTTCATTGGACCGAGTCGTCATTAAATGTTAATATTTATCGTTGAGCCACCAAGAGGAATATTAAAACAAACAAAAAGCTCGTTTTCTTTTCCGTCATCATTCGGTTCGATTCGTAAATCAACCGATGGTTTCCAAGTGTATATCACTCATTTTGACAATTGAGGATAAGGTAGTCGTGCCATTTTTTCAATTTTATTTTTTCAGAATCTGTCAAAAACTATTTTTACATATTTTTAGACCAAAGCACCAGAATTGACATGAACTATAATAGGAAGAATTAGAATGATAAAAATGATCATGTTTAGAAAATAATCTTAAAAGTGGATTTTATTTGAAAAATTCAAATGATGTTATGAAAGAAAGTGGGACAAGTCCACGTATCAAGTTTATCAACTGCTTTCTAGTCCATGAAAGTAAAGTAAAGATTGTTTTATTTAATGACGCCTCTAGAGCACATTGATTTTTAATCTTATCAGCGGCTATTGGACGTCA